>VMDO01006526.1:6590-99644 GCA_007922755.1 Pedetes capensis
TACCTGGATGGGAGACCACCTGGGAACACCAGAAGCTGTAGGCTTGGGAGAAGGACCTGGCAACCCCCTCCCAAAAATCAATCTGCCATTGAAAACCCTATGAACAGCAGAGAAGCACTGACAATAGTGTTTCCCCTGTTGTACAGAGGGTCGCTATGAGTCGGATACCGACTCAACGGCACCTAACAACAACAACAATACCAGGATAATGAATGGCTCCCAGACTTAAATTCACATATCATATAAGGCAAATTTAGTACTCAAAAATAAATAAAAAATCGCATCTCTGATTTAAAAATAAATACAAACAAAATTCTGAAAATAGTAAATTATAGATTCCAAATCTATTAAATGTCTGTCTTCATAGGCAAGCATACTTAAATATACCAGGCTACTAATTGTAATGGGTGGTTTTCATTTCTTTTTTCTTCTGTGTACCAATCCTTATCATTGTTGTTGTTAGTTTTCTAGAAGGAATGTGCATTCTTTTTATCATAATAAATGTTTGAAATTGTAAGAAGGTTGCCATTTTTATGTTCCATATCACATATATAAAATATTTTCATTATCTTTAGGAAAGAAACTTCCAGCTCTAATATGGGAACCTTGAAAATAGACAAAGCTGACACTCAGTTATGAGGACAACAGGCAATGTGGGATTCTGAGTGCAAATCACAATTCGCTAGATTTTCCTGTTTGTCCCTTTATTTCTCCAAATTTATAAAAGTTAGTAGTAAAGTACTTCTGCACAGATTCTGAGACAAATTTCTCTTCAAAGTTCTGGGAGTTAAGATTTGAGATAATTGGAGATATTCTCTGAAATGTATCTGGGCATTTGAAGGCCAAAACTGTCTTTGGCTTTACTTTTCCAGCAAATTGCTTTTATTCATGTCCTCAAACTTGAGTGGTTCGGCCTTTTGCAGAATTCTATCACAAACAAATCATATTACAAAGCAAACATGATGTCATTTAAATTAGCTTTCCATTCCATGTTAGTACCTAAATCTCCAGTGGTCAAAGTTTGGGTGCCCTTTTTTTTTTTAATTTTATTTATTTATTTATTTATTTTAGCCCTAGTCGGGGTAGAACCCAAGGCTTGCGCTTGCGTGCTTTGCAAGTGCTATACCACTGAACTGCAACCCCCGCCCACTTTTTTTTTTTTTTTTTTTTTTTTTTTTTTTTTTTTTTTTTTTTTTTTTTTTTTTTTTTTTTTTTTTTTTTACTTTTTGAGACAGGATTACACGGACTGCCTCTGGTTTCAAACTTGTGATCCTCCTGCCTCTGCCTCCTGAACCACTGGGATTACAGGCATGTGCCACCGTGGCCTGCTCCTCTTTTTGTTTGTTTAACTACATTGAACATTTGAGACAGCAGCAGTGAGATATGCGGGATGAAGGCATAATTGATAATAAAAAACAACAATGCTAATCCCACACAAAATTTCATATAAGCACTTTTGCAATCTCACCTACTTACAAAACATCTTACTTGCTTATAAAGCGGCTTACTTTTTCATTCTGGACAAATGATGCATGCAATAAATTAAAACATATTTTCTTAAATATATCATAGAAACTCATCTTTATTTTGGACTTGTCTTCCTGGCTAAAAATATAAAATTAAACTTTCCAGTAAAGAACACAGTAAGTAAGAAAGAAAGAAAGAAAGTAAATAAATAAATAAAAGCTGTTTGGACCATGATGGCAGTAATGTTTATCTTTCCATTTTTAAAAAGTCACCTAATTTATGTTTGATAAATATAAACAAACTTTTCTGTGTTGTTATTTTAAATGCTTTAGGAAATGCTTTCATTTCATTTTGTCCAGCGTTCCTATCTTTCATGCTTTGCTTATCTGTTGGAAGCTTCTGTCCAACTAGAGCCAAAAGATATTTGGCAAGGACATCTTCTGCTCCCAGATATAAAAGTGAGTCAAATGCTACTATTATTTTTACCCTTCAGGAAAAAACTTCTGTGAGAATCCTGATTGCATTTCCTTTTATAAGACTCTCCCTCATATTTATGAACTGAAAGGCTTAGGTCAAATCAGCTGCATGTACTCTCTGTAGTTTATCAGCAAAAGGATTCTTTGAAAGATTAAATTGCACAGGGCTGACTTTTAAACTGCGATAGGGGAAAAAAAGCCACCTAGTAAAAATGCTAAAACTGTTATTTTCTTGGGAAATGTAGAATTTTAGCAAATTAAACATGTTACCTTTAAATCCATTTGCATTTGAGAACAGATTGTTTATAGATGCCTTAAAGAACCATCATTTGTTTGTACAGATAAGAAAATGAGAGAATCATGATTACTCACAACTCTGTTTCCTAGAATTTTGAAGTAGTCAAAAAATATCAGTGAAATCAAACATGGAGAAAATATTCCATTATTAATAGTACATTTAAAAATAAATAAGGTTTTAGTATGTCCTTATAAATCATTTCTAGTCAACATAATCCTTCAAGCAAATGCACATCCATTATCTCTGTATGTGATTTTTCTCATCTTTCATTTTTCTTCTCTGTGATTCTGTTTGGGGAACAATATAGAGTATGACAGTGATCTCTGACACATCCATGTCTCCCCTCCCTTATAATCACATTTTGTGATTAAGTCTTGATTTGAAACTTCTATTTCTCTCCAACTAGACTTTATGACTCCAATTGTTTCCAGTTCCAATGGACAAGAGAACCGTACAATATCTGTCTCTCCTCCAAATCCAAAAACGTCAGTGCATCTTCTCTTCCCCCCTTTTCCACTTCATATCACTCAGAAAATCCTTGATTCAATAGAGTGACTATGCATGACCATAGAGTATTATACATTTTACAAAAGCTAAAAGAAAAGATTTCTAATGTTTTCACCACAAAGGAATGGCAAATATGGAGATATATATATAGTTACCTTGGTTTGGACATTACACAATATACCCATGCATGAAAAGATCACAAATATGTACTCTTAATGGGTCAATTTTTAAAAAAATAGAAAATAAATTCTTCTATCTTCTTAAAATTTCCTAAATAGGTCTACAACTTCTCCATCTCTTAGTCGGCCTCCTCTGATTAGGATCTTCTCACTGTTCCCACTCCATACCACTCCTTCCTGTGACTATTTGAGTAACCTTCTGATTTTCTCTCTGCATTTCTTTCTTCTTTCTCCAAACCACAATAACAATACCTGTCTTTAATTTACCTATATTATGAACCAAGCCCTGTGCTAAGGACTTTACACTACTGCATTTTAACCTTATACCAATATTGCATTTTAACCTTACTGCAGAGAAGCCTGTGCGCAGACATCATTATCTGACTTTTGCACATGAGAAAACTAAAGGCTTCTTATGGTTTCAGTCCAGTTCTATCTCTAAAGTATGAACCCTTAACATTATGCTGTCTCTTCCTTCATTGTCACCAGAGTAACCTTTTAAAATTACAATGCTGAACATATTCCATTCTCCAGCCTAAAATTTTCAGTAGATCCCAACCTGTGTAGGTTTGAATACAGATTCCTTAGTGTGACATCAAGCTTCTTAAATACCTGACCTTCTCCTTTTTTCCTGGCCTCTTCTCTTTTCAAGCACTTTCCCAGTTGTTCCTTATACACCAGGTTAACCAGGAATATGTAAATCAGCTTGTAGTTCCCATCTAGAACACGATTGTGTGTCTTTGCCTATACTAGCTTCTCGGCCTGTAAACCCCTTTCGATGCCTTAGCTCCAGAGAGTTTTGTAACTTTCAGGAAGAACTGATTCCTCCATCCTTAGGCCTCTTTACACCTTGTACTAAGCAAAGAATCCCTCAACAGAAGTGTTCATGTGTTTTCTGGCTTTATATTCTGCAGGATCTGTCATGGTGTCTTGCTCATACTGGAACTAAAGATAGAATTTTTTAAAAAGATGAGCTAAGCACACTTTCCATAGAAAAGTTTGAGTTATCATTTCCCTAAACAGGCCCACTCGTTTTTCTCATTGTAGAGAGGGAGATACATTTTTTTCCAAAATTATGGTTTTTGATTGGTGTAACTAGTTCATTTTGTACATTTGGACTGAATTTTCTACCCTTAAAAACATACTTTTGCCCAAGCAAAAAGCTTACTTCACTTTTTACTGAATGAATCTGTGCCAAGAGGCACAGACCACTAGACTATTGAATTCCTGCCTTCAAATCTACCCTTTGACTTTACCAAGTTATTTCTTTCAGTTAGAGTTGATTCTCTATGTGTGCCATTTCCTGCCCTGGGCCAAGTTTAAAATTGAACTGCTTATTCCTCTTCCCCTGACTTCTCTTTTAAAGCTATTATCATCTGGTGCATTTTTTTCTTATACCTTTATTTGAAAAATTCTAGCTGTACTACTGTCTTATAATTTGTATTTCTATCCCAAGTTTCTGCTTAAGCACAGAGTTTCATTAATAAGGGCTGGGCAAAGTTTCAGGAGCATTTAATCTTACATTTTTAATTATTCCTCACATTTTATGGTCTTGACACATTTACTATAATAAAGGGAAATCATTAATTCACTTAGAAATATGTGTGTGAAAACTATAGTTTTCTTTTTGATTAATTTCCATATTCATCATTACTCTGGTATTAATTTCCTAACCATTCAAGAGAATGAAGGTGCAGAACATGTTTTTTCTCCCCCTCTCCTGTTTGTTCAAAAAGAACTTTCTTGAAACCAAATGGGGCTGAAAAGTTATTTGCATTTTGGCTGTCAAAAGAGAAAATACTTCTTCTTGAACATGCCTTCTGGACTCAATTTTATTTTTCCTTTCGACTTAAATACACTGTATCTTTGTCTACTTTCTTTGAAGAAAAGGAAAGCCATAGCCACAGCACTGTCATATCAACTCTTCAAATACATTTTCATCTGTTATGAAAAGGAAAGAAATCTTCATTTCACTTTGGCTTCTGGAAGAAAATAATCTGAAATGAATTTTACAATGCCAGCTTCAACCTAAACATTTTTGAAGGATACCATGGGCACAAAACAAAAATGATCCTTGGGTAGAGAGGTCAAATATCTCATCCAATGCTGGCAGAAAGTGATGGAGTCCTGTGATGAAGTGAAGATCTTTTTCTGGTTTTGGTGGGTTTTTTGCACTCATTTAATTGATACTAAAATGGTAGTGGATAGTAAAGTTAATAAAATCTGTAATTATCACAATGTCTATATTGGGATGGCAACCAAAATTAAGGCTGTGAAATGAGAACCAATGTTCAGAACAGATATGACTTAAATATATAGATCATTCCCCATTCTACATACTATATTGCAGGCCCTTTCACATAAATTAATAAATGAAGACCTCAAACTACTTGGTGAGGGTTATTTTAGTATTTATAGAGGAGAAAACTGAGACACTCCCTGTCATTAAATATATTCTTCTGATTTATTTTTAATAACTGGATGGATCTGGGATTTCATAAAGTATCTCTAGAGTCAAAATTATTAATATCAATACAGTCTTACTAACTACTAAATAAAATCAGGCCCAGGCAGTCTATGAAGTGTCTGGCTCTGTAGAAACTTTTAAGAGAATCGTTCTATATCTGCTCATTCTACCATGGTTTATGAGTGAAGGATTATAGTGATCATAAAGGAGGCCTTTGGCCTTGGATGTATGCTGTATCTTAACTTGGTTTTCCCCTTTACTAGAGCTATGTCAAGTTACCATAGATATTCAAGCAACGTCTTGCTCATCTATAATGGGAATAAGGACAGTGAACATAAAACACTGGGGGAGAGGATTAATAAGAGGTGATACATGTACAAATAGTTCAGCATAGTACCTGGAATATACTAAACATTCAACAAATGAGTATTAGCTTGTTTTACTTGCAAATTCCTGTTAATTTTGCCTTGTAGTATATAATACATATTTTTATATTTAAAATGATGTTTGAAATGACTTACTGTTAGAAACTTATTTTAAAAATATAAATTTAAAAGTTTAAGTTTCAAAATAAGTGCCAGTTTTGGATTATTGATTGAAATGGCCTAGCAGCAATTCTGTATCTGAATAGGAAAACAGGGTTATGAAATAAAGACACCTATATTAATAGAATTGTACTGATTTGCCCACAAATAGATACAACAAAGAGTGGTAAGGTAACAAAAAGTATTGGTAACATTTAACAAGGTTTTTCTATGTAATGGGCCCAGGTGGTGTGACACATAAATGAACTTGGTTTTTAAGAATTGCATATAATAATGAAGAGCAGTTTGGTTAGTATGGTCTGCACTCCACCTCCATCCATCACTCATCCTCTGTGGCTGACTGTGGCCAGTGACTCACTGGCATGTCTTTAGCTCTAGACAGTGCTAACCTTTACTGCTCTTGCTTAGTTCTCCCCCCTCATCCATGTGATTAGAGTGAAGGGAGCCTCACCTGCCCTGTCCTGCTTCCTTTACCCCCAGCATCCTCAGAACAACTTCCGCTCCCATATCACTCACAAAGAAAATTCACTTGAATGAGAATCCTTAACTCAGAGTCTGTTTCTAGGGAATCCAACCTAAGAATCTGAGATTTAATATTCAAATGGAATGCAGTAACTCTCTGTGGAAAAAAAGAAATATTCAAACTTTAAAATTCTTGAGGCAAAATGGTTTAAATGCCCAGACTTTTTTCCTCTAAGCTAGTCCAGTGTTTCAAAATGTAATGATATACTTCTGAAGGTACACCAAATGGTTTTCCTGACAAATTGTTCCATTTTGAGTTGTATAATTTTATTTTTAATACCAGTTACAGCGTGTGTGTATATATAAGTTAGCACACCAAACTTGTCATTTCATATTTATAATTACTGGTGAGAAGGAAAAGTTGAAAATTATATTTAAATCTTATTTTAAAAAAACCAATGACTGTAAGCATCAGTAGGAAATGAGAGAAATATATAGAAAGTATAAATTGATGGCTAAAATTTTAGAAAACTGGTCCACTAGCTTCTTATTGTCAATTATTTTTCATCTGCCTCCTAAAGAACTAACTGTAATTTAGTTTTGAATCTTGAGGAAGTGAAGTGGACTGGATGGTGGTAGATGGTGCTATGTGACAGTGTTGTCCAAACATGGTGACATCTAGCAAAAGATTTTTCCCAGATACAAAGTGATGGCCTCCCTAAAGCCAAATAGTTTTGTGACCCTTTCCCTGGCTAGGTGGTGCTCATCACCTAACCTGCAAAGTGCTCTTGGTTACTAACTGTTTTCTAAGCTATCCCTTTTGCCTGTTGTCATCAAATCTGAAAAGGTATCATCCCCTTCAGCTCTAAGTAGGAAAGCTAGAGCTGCTTTCTACATGTGGAAATGATGAATCCTAACTGTTTTGACTCCAGCTCCAATTTTGGAGTAGTTACACTTTGATCGCCTGCAGCCGTACCGCTGTGGTGTCCGATCGTGTCAGATCTCGGAAGCTAAGCAGGTTCAGGTCTGGTTAGTATTGGGATGATAGACAGCCTGGGAATGTCAGGTGCTGTAGGCTTGGGAGAAGGAACCGGCAGCCCACTCCCAAAAGACAGCCATTGAAAACCCTATGAATAGCAGAGAAACACTAACAATACTGTTTTGCTGTTGTATGTAGGGTCTCTATGAGTTGGACACTGCCTCGACCTAACAACAACAGCAGCAACACTTTCATTTGTTTATCTTAGAAAGTATGTAAGTATTATTTCTATTAGGTTCTGGTAAAACTTTCCCATATGCCATGTATACATTAGAAAACAAAGTATTTTAGGTGGATCTGTTGCTGATCTGTTGTTACAATTCTGAAGTTGGAGCCTTTGGATTAAGACACTATTTCTTATTAAAGCACCAAACTCCTAAGTTGTGACAATATACTGTTGGTAACAATACTGTTGCAAAATTTATGAATATGGTTAAAAAATGTAAGAGATTGAAATTATATGTGGTTTCAATATGGAAGTCAAAGAAAAGAGGTAGAAATCTTGTAAATGCTGAGTGTTGCAAGTGTGGCAAAGGCTTAATGGCCTCCTTCTGCAATAAGAGCTGGCTCTGTTGAGTTATTTGGAATGAAATATCGGGTGTTCTCCTTCAGAATAAAAATGTGTATTTTTCCATTTTCTCCATTTAGACATTATTTATTAGAGAAAAAATGATCTGTGCCTCACATTTAATAGAATAGGGTACAGTTTTTAACAAGATTAGGTTCTCTTACAGAAGCCAGAGATTTAGCTCAGTTGGTAGAGTGCTGCTCTCTCTACATGCTCTGAGGCCGAGGGCTAGATCCCCAGTACCACAAAAAATGGGAGAAGGACCTGACAGCTCACTCCTGAAACAATCCTGAAACAATCAGCTATTAAAAGCTCTGTGAATAGCAAAGAAGCACTGACATAGTGCTGGCCATGGCACAGTGTTGGGGAGGGTTTCGTTCTCTTGCACATAGGGTGGCTGTGAGTAGGACCTGACTGTGGCACCTAACAACAACACAGATGGCTCACAGTGTCTTTGAATGCTTTGTATTTCTATACAGAATTATTTATTTATGTATGATTTCGAGTCTTGTGAAAAGGAGTCCTTAGTGAATGTAGCATCTAAAGATTTTTCAGACCCACGAAAGTTCATGAACAAGTGAAAAGTATAAAAGACTTGGGATGTAAAAGATTGAGAGGAAAGGGGGAAGAATTACATTGTTCCATGGAATATATACAGTCTTATAATAAAATATATTTTAGGATAATAGTTGCATTTGTGTTGATAATTTAACTTTATTTGTATCTCTCTAAGCATTCTAATTAACTAAAACCAGTATCTTGTAAATACATCTGTCTTCAGAATTTTTGATCAATTTTTTTCTAAATAATTATCATTTATAAAATATTTTATTGTGGTAAAATATCTATAAAAATGTATCTTTTGTCCATTTTAAGCTGTGCAATTTGTTGTTGTTGGGTGCCATCGAGTTGGGTCCAACTCATGGTGACCCTCATAGGGTTTTCAATGGCTGATTGTTTTAGGGTTGCTTCAGGAATGGATTGCTGTGTCCTCCCATTTTTGCAGTGCTGAGGATCAAACCCAGGTCGTCACAGAACATGAAGTAGCATTCTACCAATTGAGTTAAACCCCAGCCCTGTGCAGTTTAGTGTCATTAAATATATTCTTAGAGTTGCACATCCATCACCATTATCCATCTCTAGTATTTTTTTTTATCATCCCAGACTGAAACGCTGTACCCATTAGACAGTAACTCCCCCTTCTTCCTCTTACCCTTAGGCCCTAGTAAACCTCTGTTTTACTCTCTGTCTGTATGACTATGGCCACTCTAGATACTTTGTGTGTGTTGTTGTTGTTGTTAGGTGCCGTCGAGTCAGTAACCGGCTCATAGGGACCCTCATAGGGTTTTCAATGGCTGACTGTTTCAGGATTGCCTTGGGAGTGGATTCCCAGGTCCTCCTCCCATACTTTGTATGTGTAGGCTTATATAATATTTGTCCTTTTGTGCCTGAAAAAACATGGTTGTTTTAGTTATAGGCAAGAGGGTCCATCATGAGAGAATTTTCTTATTTGTGGTTTGGCTTTAATACCTATATCACTGTCTAAAGCATAATGATTTTCATTAGTATATCAGGAAAACACTATAGGCATAATATAGTTTGTAAATTTGTAGTGGACTCACCCTACCTTGTGGATTTTGAGATTTTAAAGGCAATATGGCATAGGAGTTAAGAACACAGTCCTTGGATTCAGACAGACATGAATTCCTCTCTCAGCAGTGCCATTTACTAATTGGATGACTTTGGGCATTCGTCTCATTTTTTTCTAAGGTTCAATGACGTATTATTGAAATTGAGGGATATAACTGATCTGAATCAAAAACTGTTATGACTAAGATAATACTTCATTTTGAGAATAAATGTTTCTTAAATTGTTATTGCCCCATGTGTCTGTCAATTTGTCGTGCTGTGAGGGCTTGCATGTTGCTGTGATGCTGAAAGTTATGCCACTGACATCTCAGATACCAGTAGGGCCACTCATGGTGGACAGGTTTCAGCTGAGCTTACAGACTAAAACTGACAAGGGAGAAGGACCTGGCAGCCCACTCTTAAAACAATTAGCCATTGAAGACTCTAGGAATAGCAGAGAAGCATTATCAAAAATAGTGCCAAAAGATGAGTACCCTAGGTTGGAAGGCATTCAGAAGACAACTGCGGAGTGTTGCCTCCTCAAAGAAGACTCAACTTTAATGATGGGAATGGAGAAACATTGTGGGTGCAACAGTGGGTTCAAACATAAGATCATGTGCATGGCACAGTATTGGGTGGTGTGCATCCAGCTATACTTAGGGTCACTATGAAGCAGATCTGATTTGCCAATACCTAACAACAACAAGTTCTTATTATAAGCCAAGCAATGCTTTAAGTATTGGGCAGACTGAGTGAATAATATAGAAAAAGCCCATACCTCAATGAAGTTTATAGAGCATGGCATATCATAAATGATCAGTAAACATTAATTGTTACTTCCACCCACATTTTCAAATTTCAAGGATTTTGCCCAGACTTTCAAGGTGGTACACAAGCCAGAATATTGAAAAAAGAACATAAATGTAAATAATTGCTCTATTAATCAGAAAGATCTTACAGAAGATATTGCTGAATTGACAATACTGAAAAATAAGATGGTATAAAAGCATCAAGGTGGGTTCTTACATTGAGAGGTTATGAAAAAATACAATCCTGAAGTGTTTGGGTGACCTAGAGAAGCTGTATTCCTCTCAGAAGTACTGGAAATACTTTGAAAAATTGGCTTATATTTGAGAACTTGAATGAGTCTAAGATGACTCTCATTTTATTCTAGAAAAGAACAAATGTGAAATGAGACCTCTATTATTTCTTTAGGTCTTACTGCGATTTCTTTTTTTGGAAAAGGATGTGAGTTTTCTATAATAACATCCTACCTTGCGTTGGATCACTAGGTAGTTACGGGCTAATCTAGGGCTGAGAGAAAGGTTTTTATGACAAGCTTTATAATAGACTTTCAGTGATTTTCAGTAAAAGAAATCCAACTGAGGATAGAAAGTTTATATTTTTCTTTGACTATAACACATCACAATAAAGATGCTATTCTGCTGATAGTTGAGATTCATGTTTTCTGCAGGAAAACTTTAAGTGTTTTGTTCTTGATGACAGTGACACTGTGTAGAAATGTTAAGGCAGGGAAAAATTAGCATTTCCGTAATATTTATACAAATAAGAAAACCTAGAATATGGAAAGTAAACTGGTAATTATCACTTACTGTCTTTTTTTTTCCTTCCAGTCTCCTCGGTTCTATAAGATTTTGACATTGTTAGAAGATGATTTTACTTTATTATTCCTTCTCTCTTGATTTGAATTAAAAATAACTTCAGAATAACTATGGGTTACCTACAATCCATAAAGCTAACTCTTTCCTTGGTGATGAAAATATTCTTTACTCTTTTCTATCCATTATCTTTCATTCTGTGATGGTTAATTTGTTGTGTTAATGTGGCTAGGGCATAGTACTCAGACATTGGGTCAAATATTGGTCTGAATGTTGTTGTAAAGGTATTTTTTTTTAGATTAGTGGAGTTTGAGGAAAGCAAACCAGATAGGCTTCTGCTAATTAGTTGAAGAGCTTCAGAGAAAAAATAAATGTTGGCCTCCCTGAGGAAGAGAAATTTCTCCCAGCAAACAACCTTTGTTTTGCAACTGCCATATTAACTCTTCCTGGGTATCACGCTTGTTGGCCTACCCTACAGATTTGGTTCTTGCAGCCTCCACAATAGTGTGAGTCAGTTCCTTAAATCAAGTCTCTTCCTCTATCTCCCTCCCACCCTTCATTCCTCTTGGTTCTGTTTCTCTGGACAATCCCGACTAATATGCCTTCCATGCACAAACTACCCTTGAATCAGACCTACCTCCCTGGACTCACATTTTGCCTGGGAAGAGTTTTTGCCAGGTCTGTAGCAGACACAGTTCAAAGCATATTTGGAAAACATCCTGTGAAATTGAAAACTAGAAATATATCCTAATTTCACAGCAATGTTTCTAGCTTTACTCACGTGTGTATTCACGTTTTGCTCTTCCTCACTCACATCATTATCCTGTAGATGACATTTGATGATATAATGGAAGGGAACATTTTCATATATATGTGTACACGTACACATGTATAATATATAGTACTGATGCTATCAAGAGGTTAATCATAATATTAAAAGCCTAATTACCTTTAAAATCCTTTAACCTGGTAGTAGCAAAGGGCCTACAAAGAAGCACAATGCTCTGTGGGTGAACAGGGAGTATGAGGAAATTAGATAGTTGGTATCACAAAAAATGTTTTCTGTGGGCTTATAAGGATGCCCCTTATAAGCATAAACTGAATAAGCCAAGGAAACCTTGATTTCTGCATTTGGGAGACAGGGTTTTGTTTGAAGTATAAGAGTTAAGCCTGAGATAAAGAAATAAAGATTAGTCCCTTGGATTCTACTTAATCATTGTTAACTAATAACATACACATCTCACTAACCCCTTTCCTGACAAGTAGTGACAAATTAGAATCATGTAACCCAAAATATATTCTTGATATTGGAAACACACTGGTGAAAATATCAGTCCTGGCTTTCAAGATCTTTAAGAAATTTATGGTATCTGGCCCTTTATTGAAATCATTTGCATGTGTCTTATCCCCCTTTTAGGAGTGCTAGCACCTAAATCTATGGCCAGGCCAGAAAATTATATGTATTCATACAATGTACCATGTCGAACAGACAACATGCAGAGCTGTAGCACTTTGACATTGTCACAAAAATGCTGCATAACAAATTTGCTCAAACTCGGTAGTTTAGTCTATGATTGACTGTCATTTTTCCTTTGTCTCTGGGCCAGCCAAGGGTTGGCTGGCCTGTAGGGCAGGGCTGGACAGCTATGCTGTTCTGTGCTGGGTTTGGCTGAGTGGCTTGGCTCTCCTTGATGTGTCTCTCCTCCTAGAGAGATGGCAGAGGTACAAGGAAAACAGGCCCACTCATGCTGACATTTCAAGCTGCTACTATGTTGCATCTACCAACATCACATTGACCACACCAAGTCACATTGCTGTGTCTAGTGGGAGGAAGGTGTTGTACACCCACAGGGCAAAGTTTAGATGCTTAATTTTATAACTGTGGGAAGAGAAGGACAGTGTTGAATGAATCTACTGCAGACACACTTCAGAGATTCAAAATGCCTGCATGTTGCTTCAAACGCTATTATTTTATTGATTCTTAGTAATAACTGAGGGTTGGGGATGTAGCTCCAGGGTAGAGCATTTACTTAGCAAGCTCGAGTCCTGTATATAATTTCCATGTACTTCAAAAACAAAACCAAAACATCAACAACAAAAAAACCCAACAAAACAGACAAAAAATTATGAAAGCAAGAGTTTGGGCCCTATTTATACTGAGTATGCTAATATACAGAGACTTAAAAATATATCCAATATAAGAGCTACCAAGCCCCTTTTAATGAAAATGCAAGGAAGTACATATATCCTATGAAGGTGGGACATCTTTAATAGGCATGCAGTTGTTCACAGCTGTGTGGAGTGACACAATTGTTCTTATGCCCCATCTAATATACGTTAAGATTTTCTTTGATGTGAAACTTCTTCCTCCCAATGAATGCGGATCAGAAGACAGATTCTTCTCATGACTGTCACTGAAATGTACTAGAAAAAATCCATATTTTATGCCTAGTAACTCAACTTCCACCTTACTTTGTACACTCCCCTTTAACAAGAGCAAGATGACTTAGGACAGTCAAAGGACTAACAAAACAAAACCTTTCATGGCAAAATATCAACTGAGAGTAACTTTTGATTCCTAAAAACACAAAATTAAATTGTTTTCTTTTTAAACTAGATAGTACTTGACATACATTAAAATATTTTATTAAGTATTTTCACACACATGTATACCTCAAATATTCATACAATATCATTAATATAGACAGAGATTTGAAACTCATTTGACATATGAAAAAATAAAAGTCCCCAAAAGAATGATTAAAATATAGGAACAGGCCCTGGTTTAATAAGAACCTTATGTTTCTATGATTAGTGTACAATAGTGTTAGTTTTAGGTTTTAACCATGTTCCCAAGATGGCTTGCACAACTGAGACAACATGGTACTTTCTAATTTCTATCCTATGAATGAGAGTATTGAGTGTCTCGCCCTTAGAAACATTCCTGAGCCAATCTCAAAAGCCATGGAATATTAGATGGTGATTGACTGATGCCTGGATTATACAATCCATGCCCTGTGGCCATGAACAGGCATAGAGGTATAGAGGTCATTTTAGTAAGGTCTGTCTCTAGCATTAGAGAAGAAAACACTCTCCATAAATTGAATAGATGGTACATGCAAAGAAGAATCTGGGGATTCACCCAAAAAAGAAAGTAATGGAAGAGTTTTAAAGTTTATAAATAGTACATATAAAATTAAAATCTGGTCTTCATATCTCATCCTCAGTGATCAGTTCACTCTAAGATAATGTATCTTTTATTGATTAATACACATTTTGTGGTGGGTTGTCACAAATCTTTACCACTTTTCCCCATTATGTGAATAGTAAGATGAACACATTTCTTATAAAATGGTGATAACTCAAGTAATAATCTCATGTTTTGAGACCCTTCATTGAGATTTTCTATGAAACATCAGTTAAGGCAAAAGCATGGATGCTTCTAAGATATTGTATTTCAGTATTATCATATACTGTGATACCATTGTTTAATTATAATTTGATATAATCCCTTCATCAAGTAAGTGGATCATTTATTTGACTGATTCATGTAGTTAAATTCTTAGCTCTCTGATGGCAGTTTGATTTGAAAGTCATCTCAAATCATACATTACAGAGCCATTTCCCTTAAAGATTCTTCTCTATATCAGCAAAAGCACATTTTGTTGAGAATAAATCACCAAAACGTTTGTGACTATGTATATGTAATATACGAGACATTCTTAATGGCTGCCATCTTTGCGCCAACATGGTTTTATGCTGGACAATTTAAGGACAATTTCTAGTCCAAAGCTTTTGGTCATTTTTTAAGAGACTTCATTAAATTTTCCAGGCTACTTAGAATACCATTTAGTAAATTGCTGCCTCAGGACACTAGATGATGATTTTATGGTTTAAAGAGTTAATATACTTAGATTGCCTTACAACTAAAATGCCTAATTACACACGTGCATGTGAGTGTGCACACGTGCACATGCACACACACACAGCCTAACTATACCCTAAACCACTAAATTCATTGTAAGAGGAACAGTGCTAGGACTCCCAGGATATAAAGAAATGTTAAATAAATTCTCAACACAAAAGAGACATCAGAAACCATATTTTCCAAACTTCTCATTTTAAAGAGGAGAAAACAGAGTCAAAAGACTTATGTGACTACTACCTACTCTAATATTTCGGAAGGATCTAGCTAATGGAGCTCCGAAACCATGCATAATTGAAGAGTAGTCATGTTTCTTTTTGTAGAACATAAAATGTTCTCAAATTATATTTGAAGATGGAAGGAGGATGAATCACAGGCCAAGGAAGCTGTCTAAAATTGACCATTATTGTGGCAGAGTAGCAGCAATTCACAGACCTCTACACCTTTTTTGGGGAAAAATCTCATTTAATTCCCTCTGAAAAGGTATGGTTATTGCCCAGCTTACAAATCTTATGGCAAGAAAGATCCAAATTCTTTTTAAAAAATCAAAAAAAAAAAAAAGTGACTACATTGAGCTGTAATTGGGCTGATAGAGTTCAGGTTTAATATTATTCCTAGCCTAGAGCGTCCACTCCTGCTTCCTCTAGGCATTGTCCTTTCCTTTCACAGGTTTGACATTTTCTTTTGACCTTAACTTCTTAACATTCCTTCATTTTCTAAAAGCTTCATTTTTCATGCTTTCAAAATCGGAGTCTTTTAAATAAGGACACCTGTCATGCTGTCAGTTTATACTAAAATCAGCACGATAACCCAGACATCACGGAACCTCTTTCTGGTTGCAGTCATTTCATGTAATAAGATTTAGAACAATAAAGTTAGTTTCATTCCTGTGAGTCTTAAAAATCATATTTTCAGCTTCTTCCATCTTAGATATTTCTTTATTCTCTTATCTCTAAAAACCCAAATAAAAATAAATAAAATGTTTCTTCTCCAAGAACTTATCTAGCTAGCTACTTCTCTTTCCATTCTCCTCTTAGCCTACATTATTTTAAAAACTATCAGTGTTCTACACTTTTATGGCCCATTCATTCCTGCCCTGACCAGTCTGCTAAAACTGGTCACAGGTCTGCTCCACTGAGTCACAGGTCAACTTTTATGTCTCAGGTCAACAGAATATTGCTCTATTCTTGTTATTTTGTCTGCATTTTGAAGCTGTCTTAGTTTTAGAAGGAAATTTTATCTCAGTTTCTTTCCCACCTCTTTGACCTCTTTCCCTCCCCATTACTATGCATATGCCACAGACATGTTTCTATCTTATCTTTCATTTTTAGTATGCCTAACTTTCTCTGTGGTTTCAGTGCTACCTATACCTGTAACTTCCATATCTATTTACCTAGACTGGTTGCTAGTTTTTTTTTTTTTTTTTTTTTTTTGAGACAGAGTCTCGCTAAATTATGCAGAATGCCTCTGGTCTCGAACCTGAGATCCTCCTGCCTCTGCCTCCCTAATTGCTGGGATTACAGTACAGGTGTGTGCCACCGCACCAAACTGTGGTTGGTGGTTCTTAACAAGGCAAGTTTTGCTCCCCATGACCATCTGGCTGTCTTTAATTGTCATAATGATGGGTGGAGTGGGGAACTTACTGGCATCCAGCAGGAGAGATTATCAATATTCTAAACATTTAGCATGTCAGTAGTACCTAGGTTGAGTAATTATCCTCCAAACTTAAGGTTTTTCACATCCCAACTTGAATTTACTTGCATAGCTGGTGTCTCAGGTCTCCTGAGAGGCTTTAAATGAAGCATATTTATCAATAAATTCAAGACAATTTCTGCCTAGATAATTGATTTTCCCATATTGTCTAGTTCTAGAATGAACTTTTTAACTTTTCCAGGTACATAACTAGTTTCACTGCTAGAAAATTCTTATTTAACACTAATTGTATGTTGTTTTCTTTTCTTTTCTTTTTCTTTCTTTTCTTTTTTTTTTTTTGTATGATAGCAACTATCTTACTATATGGGCTTTCATAAAATTTTGGTCATAATTTTGGGGAAAGAGGTCTGCTCATACTCATTTAGGATTGAGGTCACCCATATACATATTTAGATGTATGAACAAATGGAAACTATTTTGGGAAACATTTGCTCCATCATTTTAATTTCAGTATAACAATTAGGTATATCCCAATTTCCACCAGTAAGGCTACTCATTGTAGTTATTTTGTAAAGGAAAACTTTGAAAAATTGTTAATGAAGTTTAGGCCACTAATCATTTTTGCCCAAGAAAAGGAGAAAGAGAGAGAGAGAATGAATTTCCTTACTGTGACAAACCCCTGAGAGAAACAATTTAAAGGAAGAAAGACTTCCTTTGGCTCCCAGTTTCAGGAGTTTCAGTCCATCTTAGCAGAAAAGTGTGGTGGAACAAAGTTGCTCATATCCCAGTGGCCATGAGCCAGAGCTAGAGACACAGAGAGAGCAGCCCTCTGCTAGCAAGCTTCCTCTTGTTTTTGTTACAGCTGGGACTCCAACCTATGGATGGTGCCTCTCACATTCAGGGAGGGTCCTGTCCTCTCAGCTGCTGTCCCATGTGCCAGTGGGCTATGGAAATATGCTATAGACACATCAGAAGTATTTTTATTAATCTCCTAGGTGGTTCTCAATCTAATCTAGTTGAAAGTCAATATTAAGCATCACACTGGGCGTGTTGGTGCATACCTGCAGGCAGATTATAAATTCAAGTCCAGCCTGGGGAAAGGATCAAGCTGAAATCTTGAATATAATATATGGCAATCAGTATCCTAACTCCTTTCATATTTGACATGAAGTTTATGAAATGTGTAACTTAAACAAATATTACTACTAGGTAGAAAATGTTAAATGCCCTTAAAGATGTATGTTATTGTTGTTGTTAGGTGCCATTGAGTTGGGTCTGACTCATAGCAACCCTTATAGGTTTTTCAATGGCTGATTGTTTCAGGATTGCTTTGGGAGAGGATTGACACATCCTTCTCCCATTTTAGTGGTGCTGGGGTTGGAACCCAGGTCATCAGAGAGCACAGAGTAGCACTCTAGCAAATAAGCTAGACCCCAGCCCCTATAAAAAAGGTATAGATAAAATATTTCTACATCCAGATAAAGTGGGAAGAGAAAGGATCTCCATGAGTACCAGCCATAAGCCCATTCTCATTCTACATACTTTATATTTCTTTCAGTCTTCAACACTACAATATGAAGAATCTACTGTTATTTACTAATGAGACAAAAGTTAATAGAGAGTGATTCATTCCCTTAAAATAATTAATACTTTGGAATTGTTCAAATCCAGCCTGTCTGGCTCAAATCCTAAACATTTTCTATTACTATTTATCACTCTGGTTGTTGTTGTTAGGTGCCATCGAGTAGTTTCTGACTTATAGCGACCCTCATAGGATTTTCAATGGCTTATTGTTTTGGGGTTGCCTTGGGAGTGGATTGCCACATCCTTCTCCCATTTTTGTGTGCTGGGAATCGAACCCAGGACCTCAGAGACTGCAGAGCAGCACTTTACCAACTGAGCTAAATCCCAGCCCATCAGTATGGTAATGATGAGTAAATGAATTTGAGGACTTGAAGATATCAAAGGGAATATTGTGATAATAGCTGAGTTGGAAAGATAGATAGAACCAAGCAATGGTAGAACTTGAATACCAGAAAGAGATTCTGAGTTTTTTAATATTACACATATATGTATATCCATGTGTGCATGTTTATATCAGATCAGTAGCAAAAAGTATTGATGAGAAAAAATCAGTCTGTTCTTTTTAAAAAGATTTTTTGTCAGTGTATATTAATTGTACAAATGATAGGTTTCATTATGACATTTTCTTTTTTTAGGAAATTTTTAATGTACAACTTAATGTGTTTCATTCTGACATGCATTTCATTGTGACATTTCCATATATATGTTTTATTATACATTGCACAGATAAGTTCCCTCTTACCTTCTTGTGCCCTTCCTCCCCTGTCCCACCCCCCACCAAAGACCTCTCTTCCATTTGCATGGCTTTTGTAGTAATATGTTTCTATATATCCTTGGATCCCAATTATGTTTAAGATCTAAACTTTTCCTGTAGTGAACTATCTTTTTACATTGTCAGTACTATTACCTGAATTTTCTAGCCCATCCATATTATTACCATTAATTGGTATTATTGGTGTTAGAATTATTTCCAAAACTATTAAAGTTGGGCTGTTCACCCTGAGGTCACCCCTCCCCCATTCCTCACTCTTCCTTGTTCCTCTCCTCCCCCCTCTCCTCTCCAGGATATCCTCCTCTTGCTAGATCCCTCCCCCTTTCTTTTGCGCTACCCAAATTGCATTATGACATTTTCATATACATATATAGTGTTCTTTGATTGTATTCACCCCATTACTATCTTTTGTCCCCTATACCCCTCCTACTTGTCCCCTTCTGCATCTCATTTAGTCCCCCTTCTGCTTTCATGTCCTGTTTGTTTGTTTGTTTTTCCTAATTTTGATTCTGTATACAAGAGAAAACATGTGGTATTTGTCATTCTAAGTCTGGCTTGGGCTGGGATTTAGTTCAGTTGGTAGAGCACTGCTCTGGAGTTTCTGAGGCCCCAGGTCAATTCCCAGCACCACACAAATGGGAGACGCATGTGGCAATCCACTCCGGAAGCAATCCTCAAAAAATCAGCCATTGAAAACCCTATGACGGTCGCTATGAGTTGGACATGACTCAACGGCACCTAACAACAAGTCTGGCTTACTTTGCTTAATGTGATGTTCTCCAGTTTCATCAATTTTCCTGCAGACAACATAATCTTGTTCTTATTGATGGCTGAATAATACTCTATTTTATATATATACTACATTGTCTTCATCGCCTGATGGGCACTTAGACTGATTCCATAACTTGCCTATTGTGAATAGTGCCAGAGAAACATGAGTATGTAGTTGACTCTTATTTTATTCTAACTTGGATTCCTTCAGATATATACCCAGGAGTGGTATAGCAGAAGATCAATCTATTCTAATAAAAATATTTGAAAGGATTTGAAAGAAGTATACGCACATACATGTACTTATATATACACTTATATACACACAGCTCCTTATAATTTTATGTATATACACACATGTATTAGACTTTGTTTTTAAACAATAACAGTTTTGAGTGGGTAGATGACAATATAAGAAATTTGTTACAAGAAGATTGTCCTGTCCATGCCATGTGAAAATTTGAGGGAACAAAGATTTTGGACTGGAACCTTTCTTAAGGGAATCTTGAGGTAACTCAGAGAAGAAATAACAAGAGGCTAAACCAGGATATTAGTTTTGGAATGGAAAGGAGAAATGTATGGGAGTGATTATGAGCCACAATTGTAGTTCATATAATCAGCATCTTTGGGTAGTTTCCAGATCAGACTTATCTTAGTAAAACCATAGAATATTGGTCTTAACTATTGCTACATCTTCTTAGTATGTGAACAAATCAGGTTATTCTTTAGATGCTAAAGACTGTAATTAAAATCAGGCCACTTGCAAAAGAAGTAAATGTTAAGGAGGTGACTTAATTGAGCTACAGGAGAGCTATCTATTAATGGTGCAAGCTTCCCATTTAAAGGACAACATATCCAAAGGCAATGCTTATAAAACATTTGGGGGTTTGGAAAAAGAATCTCTGAACAAGGTTATTTTAATTCCACTAATTGGCTGACACTACCTGCATTAATGAATATACTGCCATCTTGTCCCTGCTAGTCCTAAACATATGTGGCCACATTGCCTGAAGTGCACAAATTGCCCACTAAAGTCGATGAAACTTATGGCTCCTGCCAATGTGAAGGCTGGATTATTATTATTATCGATCCACTTGGCTGCATCTTGTCACTGTGTCACAGCTGGTTTACAGGACTAGGAAAGAGCTATTACATATGCAGAATCTTGAAAGCTAAGGGGAAAAAATTGGAAGGAAAAAAGTAACAATAGTAAGAGTCTGATACCCTGCTGTGCTTTGGTTTAGGATAGATGCTGGTAAGAAAGACACATTTGAACTGTGGCAGAGAAAGACCATTGGAATTAAAGCAAAAACCTATTAAAATTTTAATAAATGATGGATAAGTATTCTAGATTATGTGAACCTTCAATTTATAAGTTAATTTTTGAGTGCCAAACCCAGAAGTCATATAATCTAAAATCATTCTAGTAAGAGTTTGACTGTGACTGAATTCATAGGTAAAAGAAGGACATTACTCTAAATTTAGTCTAATTTTTGGATCATGAAAATTGTTCAGTTGGGTCATACACACCATGATGCTGAGTAATGCTTAATTAACTTAATGGCCCAAGGCTTCATTTTGCATGATCCTTATGGAGTTCTTGAAAGTATGGGAAGTGACTATAGCAGGAGCAGAAGTCAAGAATATGCCACCAGGTGGCGCTTCAGGACTTCCTTTTTTCACATGTCACTCAGTCAAATCAGGATTTGTTGATGTGGGGGAGAAGTATTGCATTAGACATTCATTTCCAGAAGGGTGGCATTAAACTTCTTTAAATTGCACAGGAACAGTATAGTGGTCCTAATGACAAACTTTGGTGTATTTTGTGAACCAGACCAAACCAGCAGACGAATGTTATACAATAACAGTGATAATATCAAGATTTTATTGAGTGCTTACTCAATGTAAGATGCTGGGTTCTTTAATTCATTATCTCAAGGTTGAACACATTATCTCACAGTCATTATCCTAGTCTTCACACTAGTCCTATGAAGTAGGTGCCATTATTACTTCCATCACTCTTTTCCTAGAAGAGATTATGAGAACTCTGAGAGATCAGTCATCACCACACAACTGTTTAGTAACAGTTTCAACCATCTCCTCTAACCTTTCAAACTGTACCCACTATTCATCTGCCCGTGAGATAAGCACCCTGATGAAGTCCAGAGGATTACATCAGTTTCAACAACTACTATGTAAAATTTAGGGGAAATTTCAAAGTTTTAGTTGGAATTAAAGTTGCATTAATTTCTTTTCTGGTAAAAGACAGAAGCAAAACATACTGGACAAATACATGCAGTAATAGACATATAAATGTTACAATAGCAAGTATACTCAGATTGCCTTTGTGAGTTAATTTTAAAATGGTTGCATGCCTAGAATTGCTTAATATGAACATCCCAATAGAAAAAGCTCTGAGTTACCCTTTCTTGTTAATAAGATTGTCATGTTTTTCTCTCTCTGCCTCTCAACAACAGATAACACTGCATAATACTTCTCCCAATAGAGGCTCCAAGTCAGCAGAGGATGGGAAATATACATTCTCATTTAGAGACCCCTTTTCTTTGTTTTGTACAAACCTGTTGGGAAGAAGCTTAATCACAAACAAAGATGTAATTCAATGTGGGGACTAGTTCCTTCTCCATTCTGACAATAGCTTTAATCTTAATTACTTGATTCACTCTAAGGAAGAGTCAGATTAATGTACCTGTTAGAACACCACCCATTTCCACTAATTAATGTAAATTGTAAAGTGTGCAGGAGGTGTGAGGAAGCAGAATGCAGTTTGCTCCTATAATTTGAAACCATCCTAATTAGGACATATTCTTGGAGAAAGGCTCCTTGTATATCACTTCTAGGAGAACCAGAAAAATTTACAAGAAACATTCCAGAAAAGCTTGAGCAAGAATTACATTGGATATGCATTATACTTCAGAGCACAGGCTTATGAAATAATGGAGTTCAAAATTGGACAGGCATTGGTCTCCCATCATATCTGCCCCTCTGCATTGTCTAGAGGTTATAAGGCACAGGAAGTGCAATTCAGGCATCTGAAAATACTAGAATCAATCCTTGATCATTAGCACATAACTATTTAACCACCACCGCCAGCACTACCACCACCACCATCATCATCCAAAGGGGTTACAGTTATTTCTTTAAGATACTATGAAAGTAGGAACTAAATAGGTATCATTGCCCTCACCTAGGGTTGGATATCTAGTTATGGAGGATAACGAGAGGTATTTGTTTTAATGCTAATTTTGAACACATGAGATTTGTGGGTGTTCTGTATAATATTGGGCAAGATGGTAGATATGGAAATACTTGTGGAGGAGAAATAAACTCTTCTAATGATTTTATGTGTTTATATTATTAATACATTATTAATACATTGTATATGATTAATATTAGTAACAATTTTATATCCTCTCTCTTTCTCTTTCTCTCTCTATATATATTTATGTGTACATGCATTTATACACATATACATACCCCACATGTCTGTCAGCTTGTTGGGCTGTGGGGTCTTGTGAGTTGTTGTGATGGTGAAAGCTGTGTCACTCATATTTCAAATACAAATGCCAGTAGGACAAACCGTGGTGGACAGGTTTCAGCTGAGCTTCCAGACTAAGACATATTAGGGAGAAGGACTTCGAGGCCAACTCATGAAACAATTAGCCATTGAAAACAATATGGATAACAGAGAAGCACTGTCAAATATAGTGCCAGAAAATGAACTCCCCCAGGCTGGAGGGCATTCAAGAAATGACTGGGGAAATGTTGCCTCCTCAAAGTAGCATCACCTTTAATGATGGGAGTGCAGTAAAGACCCTGGCACCTCCTTTTGCTGATATATGACTCAAAATGAGAAGAAACATAGTTGCTACAACAATGGGCTCAAACCTAAAAAGATCTAATGTATGGCACAGCATTGGGTAGTGTTTCTTTCTGTTGTACTTAGGGTCAGTATGAGTTGGATGTGACTCAGTGGCTTGACAGCACCTGACAACATACATATATATATATATATATAAATACACACACTTATACACACATATATATATGTGTGTGTGTGTATATACATACGTGTGTGTGTATATATATATATATGTATATTTTTAGCTCAGTTGGTAGAAAACTGCTCTGAACTCTTTGAGGCTCTGAATGATAAGGAATGTTGTGGCAGTCCATTCCCAAAGCAATCCCAAAACAGTCAGCCATTGAAACCCCTATGAGGGTCTCCATGAGCCATACCTGACTTGATGGCACCTAACAACAAATACATATATATCTCCACTATGTGCTAAGGCATTTTGCTAGGCAGAAAGGATACCAACATGGATGAGACATATGACTTCTACAAACATTGTAGTAATAGATGAGAAATCAGGAAGTAGTATCACCAGTGGAACTTGTTACACTACAATTAAACATGGTTAATCCTGGGGGTGTAAGAGGTCCTCAGCCTTTTTCTGTAGAAATCTTTGTGGGAGAAGACCCCAGGAAAAGGGGATTTCTAAGTCAAAGTTGACAGGAAGATTAAGAATTAACTAGGCAAGGTGGGAAAAATGAGAACATTTTATCTGTAAATACCCAGAGCAAAGAAAGTGCAGAGATTCCCCAGGAAAGAAGATGCTTTATAGGGCTGGAGTAGAAGAATGAAGGGAGGTGTGATGAGAAATGAGGCTTGAAAGATCAACAAGGACTGAATCCTAAAAAGCCTTCTTTTGCTATGAGAAGGAGGCTAGACTTCATCCTCTGGGTGTCCATAAGGCATTAAGGAGTTTAAGCCAAACACCTTTGCACTGTAGGAAGATCACTCAATGTGCTGTGTGGAGGAAGGATGGATAAGAAAGAGAGGAGACAAGGCAACTAGGTAGTGTCTGAATTTGGGGCAGAGATAGGAGTGTGCTAGCTGATGCTGCTAAGAAAATGGAGAGATTTAGAAGTGCTAGAGGTCATTGAAATTGTTATCAGTGTATTATTTCTATTATCTGAGGATCATTTCCTCTGCCACTTCCAGAACTGTGAACATAGTTGCCAACTGATAGGCACCTTTTCTAAATGGATGAACTTTGCTTCCTGTACCTTCCTTGGGGGCATTCTAATATCTACTTACTCACCAAGTCTGCTAGCTTTTATCTTAGACACAGTCATCACATCATTACTTGTTTAGTTTTCCAGCTCGTAGGTTCTCAGATGAGAAGGTTGGTAGGAGCCTGACGCTCTTAAAGTAGATGCAAGAAAAAATAATGGCTTTTATTTTGTCTTTTGCAAAGTCTTTGTTCTATGATTTCTAGGTGTCTAACCCTGGGGATAGTCTCCATTTGTGGGATCAACATCTGGGGAGTCAGTTGGCAAACAAGGAAAGGAAACACTATATACCATAAGTGCAGGATCGCAAAAGAGTGGCAAAAAGTTGGGTCACTTAACATGGTTTATCATAAGATCATAGTTTACAGCCTACACAATCAACCAGTAATGTTCTCAGTGACCAAAAGTCTGTAAGAATAGAAGGAGATACATTAGATTCCACTTTTTAAACAGAAGGAAGAATAAAGTGTTTCTAAAGCATTCTGTCTAAAGGGGTCTGCTGTTAAATTAGTCAAATACAAATGAAGAAATGTTTACTTTTCTTAAATATTTTAGTTAGATGAGGAAGAACTGCTCTATTTATTTTATGTGGACAAGTACTAATGCCGCTGCTTCTGCTGCTTCTTCAGCAAAGTCCTAAAAGCAGTGTTACCTCAGTTGCGCAGATTCTCTGGTGTTGTAAAATTCATTCTTATGGTATCAATGAATGTTGAGGAGCATCTTTTTTTCTTGAGAATGGCATTGGATGTTTAAGCATGTTTTCTTGGTTAAGTTTAGGAAAGGAAAATTGTGGAGACTGTATTTCCATGGATACTACACCTGCCGGTGAAAGGGTAGAATTTCCAGGAGAGTGTAACTTTTCCATTTAATGCCCAAATGCCATCAAACAAAGAAACAACCAACCAACAGCAACAAAAACAAACAAAAAGAATTGGCTTGCTGTCGTGGAATCTTCACCTTTTATCCACTGTTCATCTTTGTATAAGTTGGCTCCCAAAACCATATCACTCCTGCAACAGTTCTCTGCAAAGTCTCAGGTGATCTGTGTACATGGTTAGGTCCATTTTAGCTGGTCTTTTTTCAAAATTTAGCACCTTTCTTGGAATGCTGATAGTGCTTTACTTTCTCTTCACAATATTTTCAAACCTTTAATGAAATGGTAGTTGATAAGATTCAGCTCCTTTTCTGCAGTTTGTTTGTTTGTTTCAGTACTTGGGTGTTGAACCTAGGGCATCACACATACTTTGCAAGTGCTCTCTTACTGGGCTTCAGCCCAGCTTCTTTTTATTTATTTATTCATTATTTATTTAGTTTTTAGATAGGGTCTTGCTAAATTACACAGGCTGTCTCTGGCCTTGAACTGGCAATCCTCTTGCTCCTGCCTCCCAAGTCATTGGGATGAGAGGCGTCATTGGGATTAGAGGTGTATGCCACCTTGCCTGGCCTCCTCCTCTGTTTAGTCTACCATTGTATCGCTAGTACCTAGTGGCTGACCCACAGAAAGATTTCAAATGTTTACTGATGGCATGAGTAAGTGCAAAGCTTAGTGTAGGCCAGGTTTAGAAATAAAGACTAGAGCAAAGAGAATTTTCTACCCCTTAAAATTTGAAGCCAGTATCCCTATGCTAGTTTAGTCATACAAGTCTGATAGTTCAGGAGAAAATATCCAATAATAACTTTAAGATCTTATAACTTTAAGATCTGTCAAGTCCTACTTTGAGAAGAGAAGTAGCATAATGATTCTAATTTATTAATTATAATCCATGATAATAGTAAAATATTTAACAATAGGTACTGCATGGACACTGATGAATATTAACAGTTTACTGGCTGGAAGTAATTTCTGTAACTGTGCTGCTGGGATCTGCTGAATCATCTTGCTCTAAACTGAATTATGCCCCTCTCCATTCCTGTATTATAGTTCTAAACTGCCCCAGTGTAACTATTTGGGAATGGGATTTTAGGAGCTAATGAAGATGAATAAAGTAGGACCCTTACATAATAGAACTGGTGACCGTATAAGAAGAGGAAGAGCTTCCCACCACCTCACCTTGTATGCTCATAGGAAAGGTCATGTGAGGATAAGCTGGCTGTCTACAAGCCATTAAGAGAAACCTGACTAGGAAGCGAGCCCTGCCAGACATGGATATTGGACCTTCCAGCCTCCAGAATGTGAGAAAATGCATTTCTGTTATTTAAGCCACCCAAGATGCTATAGTTTAGGGCTGAAATGTCCCCCAAAGGCCCATGTGTTGAAGGCTTGGTCCCCAGCTCGGTGCTCCTGGGAGGTGGAGGAGACTTTCAGAGGTCAGACTGAATGAGAGGTTTTCAGATTATTAGGGATGTGCCCTTGAAGGGGATCATGGGAAACAACCTCCTCCCTTCCTCTCTTGCCCTCTGCCCCTTTCTCTCTCTCTTTATTTTCTCTCCCTATCCCTCTTCTTCTGGATATGAGTTGAGCAGATTTGCTTCTTCATGTACTTCTGCCATGATGTGCTGCCTCACCACAGTCCTAAAAGCAATGAAATGGCCAGGCATTATGACACATGGCCGTAATCCCAGTGACTTGGGAGATTGAGGTAGGAGGATCACAAGTATGAGGCCAGAGGCAGCCTCTGTAACATAGCAAGGCACTGTCTCAAAATTTAAAAAGGGTGTGTGGTGCCGCTCAGTGGTAGAGTACTTGCCTAGCACATACAGGACTCTGGGTTTAACTGCGTGGTACTGCCAAAAAAAAAAAAAAAAAAAGGCAATGAGGCCATTTTATCATGGACTGTAACCTCGAAAACTCCCAAACTCTGAGGTAAAATAAATCTCACCTTTTTATAAGTCTATTTTCTAAGGTGTTTGTTAAAGTAATGGGTAGCATACAGGTTATTGCATCTCATTATGGCAGCCCTAGTAGACTAATACCCAGCTCTGATTAATCAAAAGAACAATCTTATTGTCAACAAACAGGTACACATGTGATAGACAGCTTGGTGTTGAGCTTATCTTTGTTGTTGTTATGTGCCACTGAGTCAAGTCTGACTCACAGTGAACCTATGTACAACAAAATGAAACACTCTCTGACACTGTGCCATCTTTGACACTGTGTCAGTGCTTCTCTGCTATTCATAGAGTTTTCAATGGCTGATTGTTTTGGAATTATTTTTTGGGAGTGGGCTGCCAGGGCCTTCTCCTGTTTTTGCAGTGCTGGGGATCAAACTCAACACCTCAGAGAGTGCAGAACAGCAATTTACCAACTGAGCTAACCCCAGCCCTGAGCTCATGTTTAGGGGGATAAAACTTATAGATAGATTCTACAGCTTTTTATAACATTTATTTAAAACATAAAAGTCCATTGACAGGAATACTCTTTTGGATACTGCATACAGTCCTCACAATATAAGTAAATGACTTTTTCCAGTATGTGTATCCTGGAAGAAGTTGTGTGGTTAATTTTATTTCATAAACTATGCTACACGAATTTCCTATTTCCAGAAATGATAAGGTATGCCAGGTACCACAATGTACTTCTTAAAGGATAGTTCTGCAAGATGGTCCAAAAAGGCGGTAAAAAAGAGAAAAAAATTTTTAATCAAGCATTTTTGGAAAATGATGTTTTATTAAAACAAAGTTAATGGGGTTTCATTGCTGGGCCTCTTAGACTCTTCCACAACAAGTGTATTAAATGAGTTTATCAACAATATTCATTATGCTTCTCAAGAGGTATATCTATAAATATGGAATTTTCCAAATTCATTGGACAAAGGAATCCTTACTTCATGCAAAATTAAAAATGGGACTGATGCTTTTCAGGATACATAGCTTTCTCAGTAAATCCTATTTTAAAATGAAGAATGCTTTTGCAAAGGGAAGATTCATTGTATCAGTAGATTTCAGAGTAGAAAAAAATCTAAGCATTTCCAACACAAAAAGACTTAGCACTTAGAATTGGGTGCTGACAAAAATTTTGAAAAGATGGACAGAATGACAGACAGGAATAGGAAATACTGCCACTGTCATTAGATTGCACTCTGTAAACTGCATTAAGAAAGTCATTCACCCACTGCTGCTGGTACTTCAGAAAATAAACCATAGTACATGAATGTGCTGAGGGAGTGATAGTGCTCCTTAGTCCCAAAGGTGGTAACGGACAGAGGACCAGGGGTCCAATCAGAAACTGTGATCATCTCCCTTGGGCAATGGAGGCTCCTGTATTGTCCCTCTGAGGCCAATATATCAGCTTGTACTGCCCAACAAAGGTCAGCCCTCTCTTGCTGTCACTCTTACATCACTACATCTTGCACAAGTGCATCTCATTGGCAGATAGAAATTGATCAGAGCCCAAGAGATATAGGAATCTGTGAAAAATGATACCCAAACTTCCAGCCTTGGAGTTGGAGTTGTTGTTGTTGTTAGGTGCCGTTGAGTTGTGTATGACTCATAGCTACCCTCACAGGGTTTTCAATGGCTGATTGTTTCGGGATTGCTTCAGGAGTGGATTGCCACATCCTTCTCCCATTTTTGCAGTGCTAGATATTGAACCCAGGTCCTCAGAGACTGCAGAGCAGCGCTCTACCAACTGAGCTAAATCCCAGCCTGGAGCTGGAGTTAGCGATTTATAAATTGTACATTTCTTGGTTTCTATTTATTTTGTCAGTGAAACTCACTGAAAACAGGTATTCTGAGGCATAAGTCTTGATTCTACCTCTCTCCCTTTTCTTTACTTCTTCAAGGGAACTAAACAACAAATCTTTTTAGCTTTCGTGATTGAAGGATTTAGAGGCATACAATAGGGGCCTCTTAAATGTTTGTTGAAGGAATAAAGGACATTCAAGGTGTTATGTGTTTGAGGCAAGAAAACAAATGACGTGAGATCAGAAGTGAGGTGATAAATGAATGGGTTTAATATGGAATCCGTGTGTAGGCTTTAGGGAGTGTCAGTTACTTTACAAGTTAACTTCATTAATAGATGATATGATTTGATTACCTCAAACTTACCTCAATGGTAAAACCAAAGTAAGCTATATTTACTACAAGACACTCACGAAAAGAGAGAAGCACATTTGTTGGCCCTAAGTAGAGAAAGGATAGATAGAGCCAACATTGCCCAAGAAGCTTCAGCAGTTTATCCCGTTCTTTCCTCCTAGCTACAGTGCACAGATTCTCCTGGGATATGATGTGCTTCTCCTCAGCAGAGCTGTGAGCTAAGCCGATGGAGTCTGAATGGTGCCGTCTGGAATGTGGCTCAAATACATAGGCTCTCATCTATCCCTCTGTGAGAATGCCAGAGTTTGGAGTGGGGCTTGAAGTATCAGGTAAGCGGATCTACGTAATGCCATCTCTATCAGCTTAATCTCTGTCGAGATTTCAGAACCTTTATGGTGTTTTCTTAAACTTTTGCCTTCCATCAAAGACCTAAATTCCCATTGGCATGCTTACCTGGAGCTCTCTCCACCATGAATCCAGTTGGCACATGACTCTACTCTGCATCTGATGTTGTAGCCCTCTAAAACTGTTGAAAAGGTGCAGATTGAATTTGAGAATATATGCTAATACGCACTAAATATTCAGATATCTGGCCAGGGTCCAGTTTCTCTTAAAAGTAGGTTTGAAACGTTTGGTCAGTTCTGGCAAATGAACTGTGAGCAAAACTGACCTTAATACCTATGGCCTGAGGCCATTTATTCCAGTACAGTTCTGGCCTCTGGATCTCTCTTTCTCTGTTGCCTTCAACTTGGAGGCCACAGGCATATGTGGCTAGAAAGGGGATATCTGACCTACATCAGACTTGGTGAATTAGAACACACACACACACACACACACACACACACACACGCCTACACCCCTACACACATGTATTATGTTACAACTATAAGATTTCAGGATATGTTTTAGAAACTTATGTTCATTACCTTTAGAAATGAGGGGAGAGAGCAAGGTTGCAAAAATAAAATCCCACAGGCCAGCTGAAATATGTTTTACCTTTTTTTTATCACAACCTCCTGGTGAGTTAAACCGAAACAGAGCTGAAGAAATATCACTACTGTATCTTGGAAATCATATGCAAACTCCATGCTTCTGTGCCTTTCCTTTGCATGGAGAGAGAGAATATATAACTTATAGCAGTGTCTCCAAAAGGTCTAAAGTCCAAAGAAAATCAAGGACATCAGTATAAACAAATGCCTGTATTTTAGAAAATTTTGAGTTTTTGGAGATTTTGGAAATCCCAGGGGCTGTTTCCAATAGGCAAGGAACCTGTTTAAATCTGAACTACCCTCTTTGGCCTCTTGCCTAAGAAGCCTGTGTATTTCAGGTCTGGTGTGCAAGAAGTAGGCAGGTGGCAGGTGATGGGCGCCCCAGTGATTAGGATGAATAGTCTGGAGCCAAAACAGCTGCTCAATAATGTAACACAAAGGGATTTTAAAAAAGAGGAAAGCATGCATGGAGCATTTAGTCGTTGTGGTTGGAAGTCTTTGTTTCCTTCTAATCTCCTTAAATGTGATTGCTGTGATGGTGAAGGCTCTTACATTTAATAGACTCTCCAGTTACTTTGGAGATGAAACATATTTCACACTCATATAAAACACTTTATACTGTAACGTACATGCTACGATTGGTACCCACACGTTTCAAGAGAACATTTCACAAAGGGTCCCGAAAGATTTTGGGACTGCCTTTACTATATATAAAGAATGATTACAGTAATACTAAACTCCAAGATTAATGCAACAGAAATAGAAGCATGGAAGATGGTGCTTTTTATTACTTTCCCTCTTAGGGAGTATGAGCAAAAAATGTTTTTAAAAGTGCACTTAACCCTGGCAAGGATAACTGTTGCAGGTATATAGATTTTCAGTAACTGCTCAAATCATCAATGCATTGCACTTGCTGCTCAGTGGGTGCCCCTAAATTGTGAATTTTGTTAATGAAGAATTGTCAAGAAATATTGGCATCCTTTAGAAAGCAATATTCTTCTCAGTAGCCTTCGTCTTTAGGAAATCCACGGGGGATAAATAACTTAAGAGTTCAAAGAAGAAGGAAGGCATCATATTATTATTGCCCAAGTCTTTGCAAGTGTCCCCAAAAACAAAAATATTAAATTATAAGGTTTGGGTTTGTCTATTGTTTCAAAGTGATGCCGTTTGAAGGATATAAAACCACATTTAACTTAGATGAAATGGTTTGAATTGGTATAATTTGCTTTTCTGATCTCAGAGCACTATGTTATATTTCATTGAATTTGACTCATCTCTTTGGGCAAGAAAGGTTGACAAAAAAATACCGTGGACTACTTGTTTTCTTAAGCCACTGCAAGATGAAAGAGAGACCAAACATGTCTTTCTGGCTGTGGAATTCTTAGCAGAGGTCATTTTCTGTGTGCTCTTTTTCAGGAGAGTCGTAGGAATGGTTTGTATGTACATAGAAAGAGGATTGGATATGTGGTGTGATTTTCAAAGTGAGGACTGTTTTTTCAAATATACTGTCTTGGCCCAAACTGTCTGAAATCTCAGTTTCAAATGGAGCTAAACTTGTTTTTATTTTAGGGAATTGTGAGCATTGTCTAAACATGGAAGGAGATACCAAAAATATTAGCAGCATATTCCCAAGATTCCCTCTGAGCTGTTAAATGACAAAAAGTTATATTTCCTCTGGGTTGTTTGAAGATTACTTGAGATGAAACTTGTAAAGAGCTTTACATAGGACACAGGACAGAGTTATGTCAATAAATGTTAACAAGCAGCACTAGTGACTATAAAAGTCAGTTGTTGTGTTCACTAACCTGTGTGCACCAAGTGCCATATCTCCAGTTTAGTTTATAAAATCTGAAAGTGAGAGACAATCACCACTCATATGAATTAGCTATTTCCCCCCCTTCCTTGCTCTTTTTCCGTACCTCCTTCCTTTTCTTTGTCCCTTGCTTTCTTCTTTCCTTGCTTCTTTATGTTGTTTAATACATCCAATCAATAGTTATTTTGTGAGCATCTATCTAAAGGCACCAGGCTTAAAATAAAGGTCAAGTTAAGCGCAATCTCTGCTTACATGAAATTTATATACCAGGGAATAGAAGCAAATATAAAGCAACAACTTTCAGAAATGGTTATGCCAAATGTGACTTTTGAAGAAGTTCAGAAGGCATTAATGGCATGTAAGATAGGCACTACACCAGAAAAAGAGCTGTGGTAGTTTTTCTTAGGTGCCTTCCAGTCATGTCCGACTCATAGCTACTTTATGTACAGCAGAATGAAACACTACCCAAAGATATGCTATGCACACAATCGTTTTTTCATATTTGAGCTCATTGTTTCAGTCACAGTGTTTCTTCTCATTTTGAGTAGTGCCCCATCAGCAAGTGGAAGTTCCAGGGGCTTTACTCCATTCCCATCATTGAGGTTGACTCTTCTTTGCGGAGGCAACTTTTCACCAGTCATCTTTTGCATGCCTTCTAGCCTGGGGTGGGGGAGGGCTCATTTTCCATTCCTATATTTGACAGTGCTACTCTGTTAGAATTTTCAATGGCTAATTGTTTCAGGAGTGGACTGCCAGGTCCTTTTCCCTAGTCTCTTTTACTCTGGAAGCTCAGCTGAAACCTTTCTACCATGGGTGGCCATGCTCATATCTGAATATGAGTGGCATAGCTTTCAGCATCACAGCAACACACAAGCCCTAAGCTGATAGATACAAGGGAGAAGAAGTATAGGATCATGTATTTATTTATTTCACAAATTTGTATGATACTATAGTATGATTGGGGCTGGGATTTGGCTCAGTGGGTGGAGCGCTATGCTGCAGTCTCTGAGGCCCCGAGTTCGGTTCCCAGCACTGCAAAAATGGGAGAAGGGCCTGGCAATCCACTCCCAAGGCAATCCCGAAACACTCAGCCATTGAAAACCCTATGACGGTCACTATGAGTCGGATACCGACTCGACGGCACCTAACAACAACAACATAATATAATTATTTTTGAAATTCTAACTGATGGGTACATAATAATAAAAACAGGTCTTTTCTCTCATTATGTCATCATTTTCATTTTCAAGTGTGCTTTTGTAATATCTAAGGATCTCATAAATGGTCTCAGGTGTCTTGGGAACTTCTGGAACCTCTCCAGGGGACCCAATGTGGCCGAAGCTGTTCAACCCCCACATACTTCCTCAGGATACAGATGGTCTGCACTTTGAATGGCCCCGTATTTACACACATGTATATACAGAAACCTAATTCTTGCTTGCTTGACCTAGTTCACACATTTTTAATATGTATTAGTTCTAGTGAGCATGTTATCAGCCGAGTGTGGGGCACCTACATGTCCTCTTATGTGTGTATGATAAAGAGTATATTGCTAAAATTAAATAATCAGCAACCATTCACTAAGTTCCAGTCTGGGACTTGATTTTTTTCAGTTCCAGAGCCTTACAAGAATTTATAACTCCAAAGTACTGTTTTACTCTATCTGTACTTTTAAGGCTATATAGACTATTGTCTTGACTTTTTCTTCCAAGAATCACTGAATTACCCTCACTATTATGCTCACTTCTTTGCATATATTAGGTATAATCAGGATATATGCTTAAATTAAAAATTTTTATTATAGTAAATGACACATTGCCATTAATCCTCCTCAAAATACTCTCCATAGATCCAAACACACTTATCTCATCATTCTTTCCAGTTTCTCAAGCAGTTCTGGGAAGTCTTCCTTTGTGTCTTTAGTTGCACTCTTATAGCTTCCTTGATGTCCTGAATCAATTCAAAACATTTACATTTCATGGTCATTTTGACTTTGCAGAGGAGCCAGAAATCTCACGGTGCCAGATCCAGTGAGTAAGGTGGATGAGGACACACCATAATGTTTTTATTGGGCAGAAATTGCCATACCAGAAGCAATGCATGAGACAGAATATATTGTCATGATGGAGGATGAAACTAAAGACACTCAGAGGAATTTCATAACTCCTTTAGAAGGTGCCAAGAATGATGAGACAAATGTATGTGAAGCCAAGGGAGGCATTTTGAGGAGGATTAGTGACAATGTGTGTTTTATTATAATAGTTTTTTATTTAAACATTCACCATATCTTTTGATCACATTGTGTATATTAGCTTATAAATTTCCTCCTAACTGCTAGATATTCAAAACTGAATATTATGTATATTTTGCAGTTGGATATTTATCTCTACCAGTAAAATTGTTTGCTCTGTTTGGGTAGGGGACAAGACTGTTATTATTGTAACCTCAGGTCTATAATATGGTACCTGATATTTAATTAGTACTCAAAAGTTATTTCAATAATAAACACTTCAAATGTGGTATAATCCACCATAATATGGGTACCTACTTTTGTAATAACAGTATCACATTAGCTTTGCTGATAGCCACACATAACACAGTGACTGACTTTGGGTTTTGTGTTAATTTATCCTATTAGTTACATCTCATTTATGAAGGGCCTGAGGGACTGAACATAGGAAGGGTAAATTTTGTTGGAGGGGGAATGTGAGAACAAAAAGACGCAAGTTGGAAAAGTTGGGTCTGAGTAGGATTCTGATGTGGAAATAAATCTGTTATGACTATCATGCCCTCTCTCATATAAATAGTTTGTAGTTGGAGACTGGAAAGAACAAGGAAATCAGAAATACAACTTTCATATCATTCTGGAAATGCCAAGTCATAATACAGAAATTTTATGGGTTTATATTTTAGTAGTTCTGCATTATAGTATTGATTTGAATGATTTGAAATTCATACAATATTTCATTACATTTTAACTTGATGAAATTCACCGAAGAAAGAAATGTTACAGAAATTGGCTATAACATAATAACTTTCCTATTCATGTGAGATTGTCAGTATAGACAATTGGGGCTTCAAATGGTATAGTAGAAAGTGCTCTTGAATACCAAATCTATGCAATGCAGCTTGTTAATTACGGGGCCAAACTTAAAATAGTCACATTCAAATGAGAAATTATGCTGCTAGAAATTTACCTGAAGAAATAATGAGAGGACAGTTAAAGATTTCTGCAAAAATAGTTCATCACAGTATTCTTTATAATAATGAAAAAGAGATTTAATCTTCATTAATATGGGACCAGACAAGCAAAATTATGGTTAACTCTGTATGATAGCCAAATAAGCAATTTTACTTCCAGAAAGGTGCAGAAAAGTATTGATGGTAAGCTACTTTTATGCTTAAAGATGCATGGAAAGGTAATATAAAAATTACTAATGATTACTTAAGGAAGGGAAAAGGGAAGACAGTAGAACTGTCTGGATTGCTTTAGTTTTAAATTTAGAAGCAAGATAACTTTTATATTATTGTATAGTGGTGAAAAAGTAATCCTTAAACTCCAAAGGAAAATGTAAAAACAAAACAGAAACAAAACAACAACAACAAAAAAACCTGTGTAAAAGTTAATGACTTAGTGATACTGTCATTTTTGAATCATTACCCATACATTTTCGGATAAAGCAAATGAATGCTTTTTATGTCATTTGGAGATACAACTTTTATTATTAAAAGAAGATAAACATGAAATCAAAGAAATTTAGTAAAAATGCTATAATCCAACATTTGAATTCAAATCATCACAGTGAACTCATGATATGTCTTCCTTCCTTCCTTCCCCCATTCCTTCCTTCCTCCCTTCTTTCCTTCCTGTCTTTCTCTTTCTTTCCCTCCCTTCATTTCTCCTCTCCTCTCCTTTCCCTTTCCCTTTCCCTTTCCTTTCCCTTTCCCTTTCCCTTTTCCTTTCCTTTCCTTTCTTTTCCTTTCCTTTCCTTCTTTCTTCCTCTCTCTCTCTCTCTCTCTCTCTCTCTGTCTCTCTGTCTCTCTTTCTTTTTCTTTGTAGTACTTTTGCATTGAACTCATGCGTACTAGGCTCCACCACTGAGCTGGAGCCTCCATCCCTTTTTGATTTTTCATTTTGAGGCAGGTTCTCACTGTGTTGCACAGGCTGCCTCCTCTAGCATCAGATTTGTGATCCTCCTGCCTCTGCCTCCTGGTCCCTGAGATTACAGGCATATACCATGGTGGCTGGCTATGATGTATTCCATCTTAATATCATACTTTCTACATCTGTCCACTGAAAGAGTCTAGAAACAATAACCTTCCTAGTATTAATGAATATCCTGTGAACACAATTTGTGGTCCTAAGTGCTTTTCCACAATGAAAGGAATCAAGAAACATTGGAGAGGTGGCTGATGCCAGGTTTGGGAAAACAACAACAGAACTGTAAGATGATCCTGGATAGTCTAGAAACTAAAAGCAGTCTAGAAACTAAAAGAATGGCCAGGTGTGGTGGCACACACCTTTAATCCCAGTGACCTGGGAGAAGGAGGCAAAAAGATCACAAGTTCAAGGCCAGAGGCAGTCAGCGTAATTTAGCAAGACCCTGTCTCAGAACACAAAAGTGAAAAATGGGCTGAGAATATGGCACAGTGGCTGAGCGCTTGCAAAAAGCATGCATGATGCCCTGGGTACAACTCTCCAGACCTGTAAAAGTAAATAAATAAATAGATAAATAAATAAATAAAGAAATAAATAAAAAGAATGTCTTGTTTTTGACTTAAAATATTTTAGTGGAGTGGGAGAAAAGTGGAGTAGGTTTAAATGAGCCAAGTTTTCCCATGTTAATAACTGTGTAAGCTGAGTGAAGAGTATAAGCTGTTTTAATATAATATTTTTCTAGGGGGTTAACCCATGCTACTGTATTGTTTTTGTTGTTATTGTTGTTGTTGTTAGGTGCCATGGCATCACATGTAACCTACATTGTCATTATGTACAACAGAACAAAATACTCCTGGACATTACACCAGGCACAAAACCCTTTTTATGTTTAAGCCCCCTGTTGCAGCCACTGTGTCAATCCTTCTAGTAAAGGGTTTTCCTTTGACCTGCTCCTGTCCGAGACATGATGTCCTTCTCCAGGGATTGGTCTCTCTGGGCAACATATCCAAACTATGTAAAATGCAGTCTAGCCATCCTTGCTTCCAAAGAGCACTCTGGTTGCATTACTTCGAGGATGCACCTGTTGGTTCATTTGATAGCCCATGGTATATTCAATATTCATCTCCATCACCATAATTCAAAAACAACAATTCTTCTTCTGTTTCTCTGATTCAATGTCCAGCTTTCACAACCATATGATACAACTGAAAATACAATGGCATGAGTCAGGCGCACCCTCATCTTCAATGTGACATCTTTACTTTTCAACACTTTAAATAGATCTTTTGTAACAACTTTTCCCAGTGCAACGCATCTTTTGATTTCTTGACTGCTACTTCCAGGGGTGTTGACTATAGAACCAAGTAAAGCAAAATCTTGAACAACCTCAGTCTTTTATCCATTTATTATGAAGTTGCTTACTGACCAAGTTGTTAGGATTTTTGTTTTCTTTATATTGAAGCACAATCCACACTGAAGTCTTTGTTCTTTGATCTTCATCAGTTAATGCTTCAAATCTTCTTCAGTTTCAGCAAGAGTTGTGTCATCTGCATAACACAGAGTGTTAATGAGTCTCCAATCATGATGCCATATTCTTGTTCATAAAGTCCAAATTCTTGGATTATTGGCTCAGCATAGAGATTGAAGAGATATGGTGAAAGGATACAGCCCTGACACACACCTTTCTTGGCTTTAAACTAGGCAGTGTTTCCTTGTTCTGTTTGAATGACTGCCTCCTGGTCCATGTACAGATTCCTCAGGAGTACAATGAAGTGTTCTGGTGTTCCCATTCTTCACAATGTTATCTCTTAATGTTGTGATCCACACAGCCAAATGCCTAGGCACAGTCAATAAGTTGTTGTTTAGGTGCTGTCAAGTTGGGTCTGACTCATGATGACCCTATGTACAACAGAATGAAACACTCCTGGACACTGTGTCAGGCACATGATCTTTTTCATGTTTAAGCCCATTGTTGTAGACACTGTGTCAGTCTATCTAGTTGAGGGTCTTCCTTTTTTTCATTGACCTGTTACTCTCCCAAAAATGATGTCCTTCACCAGGGATGGACATCAAGGTGTCCCTCCTGACCATATGCCCCAAATATGTAAGATGCAGTCTAGCCATCCTTGTTTCCAAGGAGCAGTATGGTTATACTTCTCCTAGGATGGATCTGTTCATTCTTTTGGCAGTCCATGGTATATTCCATATTCACCTCTAGCACCATAATTCAAAAACATCAATTCTTCTCTGTCTCCTTTATTCACTGTTCAGTTTTCACAACTGACCCTGCTTAGCTTCTAAAATCTGAGAAGATTGGAAGTCATAGTGGTAGAACTGTACGCTCACTACTGTTTTATGATATCTTAATCATTTCTGCAAAGGCAATTTCCAAATAAGGCCGTATTCTGAACTTCACCATATCTTTTGAGAGGGTACAGTTAACCTGTTAAAATCACTAAGACCAATGTAAGCCATGAAATAGCTGTGATATATCATCTAAATATAAGCCATAAATTTGACAAGGATTCAAGCCTCAAATAATCACTTCATTATTTGTATAATTTGAGGTTTACTTCTTTGAATAACACTTTTGTTGCCTGACATAATAGCATTCCTCATTATTTGTCATAGATGAAATTCTCTGTAAGAAGACCAAAAGTATGGTTTGTGCACTAAATTTTTATTGGGAGGTACAATCCTACGACAAGAGTGAGAGAGAAGACTGGAAGAAGGTACATGGTATCTTATTATTACCATTGTGGATACAGCTTCACAGGACTAGAGGACTCTTTCCAGACAAGCTGTGTGGATTCATCCTGCCTTAGCCCAGCTTTTCTGTGAGATGAAGAGGAGGACCACTTGTCAGCCAGCTTCTTCCCTTCTCCTCTTTCTTATTAATCCTATTTAACACCACAAGGCCTCAGCTCTCCAGCTCCCTGACATCCTAGTCTAAGTTTTGTTACCCAGCCTCACCTCCCTACATAATAGATAGTGTGAGGAAGCCACCTGGAACCAATACTAACCAGAGAAGTGCTTTATTGGAATTCAGAATGTGGGGCAGAGATAAAACCTCTGGTGGATAGAATTGGGATGAATAATGACCCGATAGAATGGAAGCTGTGTCCAAACCTAGCCTTTGCTGTGTTTGTTAGGAAATGTCTTAGAAAAGCTGTTTTGGAGACATGGCACATGAGGCTGTATGTCACGATTTTCAGTGGGGAATAGCTAAGATTCAAGGGCAAGTAGACTGAAATATGGAGAAGTGCACAAATGGGGTTCAGTAAACAGTCACTAACTTACAAATCTGTTATGAATATGTGAGATAGTGCATAAATGTATTTCATACTTCCATGCACTGTGTCACTGTGTGGCGTGAGTCTTGTTCTCTATAAGTGGCTATTGCTTATTTCTGATTTGGAAGTGACAGGTCCCAACTTTCTAGGAATTTACCGAGTAAAATAATTAAAACTTTTTAAAGAATATAGTATGATTGAGAAAAGCAGTAATGAACTTGTGTTTAACTGAGAATATTTTATTTTAAAACCACTATTATTTAAATTCATGGGAAAACAACATGGCAATCCACTCCCAAGGCAATCCTGAAACAATCAGCCATTGAAAACCCTATGAGAGTTGCTATGAGTCGGGCATGACTCGATGGCACCTAATCACAACATTGTTTAAATTCAGTCACTGAACTACATGTAACTGAAAGACAGCTGACTCCTTGAATTAATGTGTGTATGAACAGAAGGGTGACTTCGGTTAAAATTTGTGTCTTTGAAGTATCATAAACAAGAGCTCAGACCTATGGCCTGCTTCATTTTCATGCTTTTTCTTTCTCTTTTTCCTTTTCTTTTTTCTTTTTTGCAGTAAAACACCAGTCTTTCTTTTCATCTAACTTTTCCCCACCTCCTTCTTCCTTAATACCTATTGTAGTTTAAAGTCTGGACTTTGGTGGAAAAGAGATTTAAAAATTAGAATTACAGCTTTGAAACTCAAAAGCTAAATGCAAATTGGGTAACTTCTTAAGATTTAGCTTTCTCTATTGTAACTAACAAGTTGCAAGGATTAAACGAAATAAAGTCCATAAAATGCTTACAGCTCGCTGTCTATTGTCAGTGTTCAATGTTCGTTGCCACTGCCAAAGCCTTTCATGAATTCCTCATCTCTGGTGACGATCACAACATCTACCTAACTGTATCCCCTCTTCCTGACCCCCGGTCTCTCTTTTTACATCACAGTCAGGTGAATCCTTCACAAAGGCATTTATTTTCCTTTTATTGACTTCATTCAGTTTCCTTAGTGGTTTCCTATTAACAAGAGACAAATATCAAGTTCTAGGTTTGGTGTCTCCTCTCTGTGTGGTTTCATTCTTCAGTATCCCCACACAGGCCAGCTCTCTTATCCCTCCATTCTTCTTGGGTTCCCTGTTTCCACTTCTCACAGAAGGAATAATGCAAGATAAAATGAATGGAGGGGATGTGTAAACACTGAATTTTGCCAAGACAATTTTTCCAGAGTTAATCTGTTGTGGGGATAAACTTTTCCAAAATATCCCCATCTTCCCATTCTCTGACATCAGATCCTGTCTTTCAAAAATATGATAGCAGTTCTAGTGGATGTTCACATTGACATAAGTTTGATTATACTGATTTTACCCTTTGGCTTTAGGATAAAGGCAAGTGAAGGGGAAACACGGTTACTTCTTTCCCGTTCTTTCTTTTTGTCCTGAATTATATGTCTTACAATTGAGGCTTTTGTTGGTATAATCCTTCACCTAAAGGATACATGTAAAAAAGACTTTGTGAACTACCTTGTGACTCTAGCTCCCATTTATAATGCAGTTTCTATGTCCAATTAAAATTCTTCTCCAAACACTAAGTTCTTGTAAGACAGAGTCTGATTGTGAAAGAGAATTTTACCTATCTGAAATCCCTTTCTGAGGCATTTATTTAGAGTTTCCAATTTGTGTCAGCTAATTTTATGCATTAGAACAGTCACCTAAATATTCTGCAGGCTTTCCTTCAAGTGGAAATTCTGAATGATAATTTTAGAAGCTACATTCTAAAGACTGTTTTCCTCTCCTTGAATATTGCATAAGCAATGGCAACCAAACTCGAGTATGTTGCATTTTTTCATGTTTATATTTTGGAAAATTGTGAATATATGGTTCCTCATTGAAGACACCATATTTCTTCTACTTCTTAGAAAGACATGAGGATGTCAGGGTTTTAACCCATTCTAGGTGTGGATCTCTATTAACAACGTTACCACCTATTGCCTTAACCCAGTCTTCAATCAAGTGCTTCCATAATTACACTGTAAGTAGCTAATTAAGAGGGAGCTTAATGTACTGTAGTTGAGAGTGCATTCTATCCAGGGAATTAGTTCTACTCCTTATTAGGAGATGCAAATAAAACAATTCAATAAGCTGAATCCACTCCAAACAAAACACTAACTGTGTGTCTTCATGGAGGCATAGTTCCAGACAAAATAAATGTATGCAGGAATTACTTTCTCTGGCCTCCTACTGCTTCATATCATTATGCCATTGCACCAGGCAGAGATAAACACCACAGTGTCTGTCTTTCTCAGATTACCAATCTCTTTATCCCAAATTCGTGGAATGACACCCTCTTTTGCTAGTAGCATTTCTGCCAGGATCACTGGAGGTCTTTGTTTCTTTTTTAAATAAATAAAAGTAAAGGTGCTCAGCATGGTACAGTTCAGCTGTGTATCTCCAAGTTGCATACAAGTTGGAGCTGCATTTAATTTTTTTTAAAGTCCTTTGTCAACCTGCAATGACAAAATAAAGTCAAACGTGTTTTGTTTACCTGCCTGCTTTCCTTATAAATATCTAGTAGTTGGTTTTATGCTGTGCTTCTAAGGTAATTCCATAGGAAGTGCTTTTTTTCTTAATAGAGAATGGAATCATATGAAGGAAAAAATAGGTTTCATTTTTATTTAACAATTTTCTCAGGCTTCTACAAGGTCAGGATTATTGATGAAGTTGGGATAATTTACTGAACCTTTTGTGATGTGCCAACTGGGGGACAGGAGGAAATAATGTCTTTTTCACAAGATTTAGAGGACTTTTGTTATGTATGCAATAATAGTATTCATTCTAGTAAGAGGATTTTATCTTGGAAAACACAGAGAACACAATTGGAAGGAGTTTTGTGAAATATTTGAGACCACAAGATCCATATGTGGCTATCTGAATTGTTCTCTCAGGATTTTGAACACTGAATATAACCATGTAAGGAAGAAAAATGGTCGGAATTCATTCCTTGATTCAGTGAAGAGACTATCTGATATGGATCAGATATTGTTCCTCTGAAAATAGGTTGTAGTCCTGCTGAATGTGGTGGTGCTGCACTACTGTAATCGCACCAACTTGGGAGGCTAAGGCAGGAGAATCACAACTTTGATGCCAGAGGCAGCCTATACAACTTAGAGAGACCTTGTATCAAAATTAAAAAAGTAAAAGCTGGGGTCCAGCTCAGTGGTAGAGCACTTGTAAAGCATGTGTGAGGGCCTGGCTTCAACCCTCAGAACCCCAATAAATATGTACAAACATACGTACATACATACATACATACATACATACATACATACATACATACATGAAAGTCAACATGGTAAAAAACCTTCTAGTCTAATCACTCTGAAAGTGGCCCTCTCTTTGCCTGACATCCAAGTTTCGGTCATTTTTCTTAAGAAACTGAATCTGTCTACAAATGCCAAATGAAACCATGAATGACAGTAAGAAATATTTGCTTAGAGGCTAGGAAAATTCCATGCAAGCAAGAGAAAATCTCTTTGGGCTAAATTTAAAGGGAATTTATTGGAAAGATTAGGAAGTAACTCAAACAATAAAAGAGAAACTAAAGAATTAGAGAAGGAAAGGAACTAGAAATAGCATATGTCAATTGATCAAGGCAAAAGAATGTAAAGGAAGGAATAGTTGTGTACTTGGGCTGACATAACAAATTACCACAAATTGGGCAGCTTAACACAACCAAAATATACTGTGTGCAGCTTTAGAATTTAGGAATCTGAAATCGAGTATCAACAGCACCACACTCCTTCCAAAGTCTCTAGAGGAAGATCTTTCTTGCCTCTTCTAGAGTCTGGGAGCCCCAGATATCCCTTAGTTCTCAGGAGCATAAAAGCAATCTCCTCCTCATCTTGACATGGCTGACTTCCTTCTGAGTCTATGCTGCTGCTTCTTATTAAAAGGCCACTGCTCATATTACATTAGGGCCCATCCTAACTCAGAATGACTTCATTTTAACTGGATTCCATCTATTTCCCTATTTCCAGATTACGTCACATTCCCAAGTTACTAAATTAGGACATGAGGATTGTTTATGAATACTTGCTGAATGTTCCATTGTTTGACTTAATATTTACAACAAATTAAAGGTCCACCTACTGCGAAGTTACATGTTAACTTGTTGATTTTTGACTAGCAAAGATACAAATCAGTCTCTTCTGGCAGAAAATATAACCCCAAGGTTGTGTTGTCCTTGCCTGTGGAATATCAACCAGTTTTGTATCTAATTTAGTCATTTATGTCCACATCATTTTTCCAGTACTTACATAACCCTTGTTCTGATAATTCTTCTTTGGATTACCTTTGCCTACCTACAAATTACCTCATGGATAAAGAGTACCAATCTTGTTATTTGTATGAAATTTTATTTTTAACTTTTTAGTGATTATATTTTGACATGCCTAAAGCCATGTCATTGAGGCATATGATCCATCAGATCTCAGAAGCTAAGCAAGGAAGGGCTTGTTTAGTCCTTGGATGGGAGATGACCTGGGAATACTGGGTGCTGTAGCCTTGGGAGAAGGACACTGCAGTCCATTCCCAAAATAATCATACATTGAAAGCCCTATGAATAGCAGAGAAGTACTGACAATAGTGCTGAACATGGCACAGTGTTGGGGAATCTTTTGTTCTGTTGTATATAGGGTCACTATGAGTTGGAACTACAGCACCTAACAACAACAAGAACAACAACATATATTGACATGTAACATGCACACAAAAGATTATTTGAAAACAGCAATAAATCCAGATTTACTGAATGACTATTTGTGAAATTTTTCAGTAAGGCAGAATTTAGGATATTAATAGTAATTTGAAAATATAAATGAATATCAGAGTACTGAATATCAGGTTTGAAAAGGAATTCCCTAACAAAACAAAAACAAAAACAAAAACAAAAAACAAAACAAAAAAACACCTCACTGTACATAATTCTAGAAGGCTTACTTTCTCAAAAAATACTGATTTACAGATTTCTAAGTGTTTCTTGGCCTGTAGCCCTACCACCATGGCATCCAATCCCGTCAGATTTCAGAAGCTAAACAGGGTTGGACCTGGTTAGTACTTGGATTGAAGACTGCCTGGCAACACCAGATGATGTAGCTTGGGAGGAGGACATAGCAACCCACTCCCCAAAAAATCAGACAATGAAAACCCTAGAATAGCATAGAAGCATGACAATAGTGTTTTGTCTGTTGTACATAGGGTCGCTGTGAGACAGATACTCGATGGCACCTAAAAACAAGTGTTCCTTGTTCATTTGGTAGAGTGCTGCTCTCTGGCCCTGCGTTTGATCCCCAGCACCCAAAATTGAGAGAAAGACCTGGCATCCCACTCCCTAAATAATCCTGAAAGAATCACCCATTGAAAACCATATGAATAGCAGAGAAGCACTAACATAGTGCTAGGCATGGCATAGTGTCAGGGGGTGTTTTATTCTGTTGTACGTGGGTCTATATGAGAGGGATCCAACTCAATAGCACCTAACAATGAAAGCAACAAATGTCTGTTGAAGTCTAACATCTTTTCCCAGAATATCTGGTAATTAAGATTTGGGTTAAGTATTATGGGGCATGCACCCCCTGGTCTGGCCTGGATGTTCAGACAGGAGGTGCAGCCACACACACAGATATCTAAACACTGGGGACCCTTGGGTGAGGGGCACAGACTCCTACAGCCCTCTGGAATGCAGCAAAATTGGAGAAAGGAAAAAGCCTCGGGCACTTTTGCCTTGCAGGGACAAACACAGCTCTTTATTATCTCTCTCTGCCCTGGAAGGGCCAAGAGGAACCCAAAGTGTACAGCTTACAAGTACTACAGCTCTATTGCTACCTCAAGGGCAGCGGCAGCTCTTCTGCCTCTTCTGCTGGGACCAGAGACTGTCCTCAGCGTCGGCCTCTTGGCGCTGGGTCCAAGAGGCTTTCCTCAGCTTGCTTGTGTCTGTCTTTCCTTGAGAGCACCATCTAGTTGTCCTGGTCTTGATGGTCACTAGGAGAGATGCTTCCATGTTGCTGGTTGAATCCAGACTGAGTTCTTTCCTTGCTGATGGTCTGGGCAAGAGAGAATTCTTGCCTGGTTGGTGGTCCATAGCAAAGAGAGAGTTCTATCTTCTTCAGTGGTCTGGGCAAGAGAGAATGCTGCTGCAGTGCAGTTCCCTGTATAGCTCATCCCCGAATGACCTTAGCCAATCACCTTTCAGTCCTTTGTTTTCCAATTGTCCAATCAGGTTCAGGGGATTTATGAAAAGTTTTGTGCAAATGTCCAATCAAGTTACTTTCACTTTCCCTAGATTTCTAATTTACAAATGAGATATTCAAAAGCCGTTTTCCCAGTTTTGGGGTTTTTGCCAATTTCCTCCCAATTTCTCCCTACAAAGTATCTTCAAGATGACACTGTTCTGCCCTTTTCTAAATCTGGACGTGGGATGCTAAGGATTTTAAATAAATTCTGGAGTCACCCAAAGTATCTGAAAAACCAACTGTAAATGATAGGAATTTTGTAAGAAAAATTGGTAATTTTATGGATCATCAGGATTTCTTCTTTGTTTTCAATGTGTAATTGAAGCATCAATTAAATCAACAGCAACAACACAGAATGAGTACAATCAAATCCCATAGCAAACACCACGTAGGAACCACATGACATTCCTGAAGAGAGCCAGTCATGTTCCTGATGGAATGTATGTGTATGTGTATGTGACAGTGTTCAAAGGGGACTAAACTGATGGATAAGGGAGTTAATAAGAAGAATATTATCATATCCTAAGGGTTATTATATGTCCACTTCTTGCAAAGATCTCTTAAAAACCTTAACTGTTTTATCCTCAACATTGTTGCTGTTGTTAGGTGCCATGGAGTCAAGTCCAACTCATAGTGACCCTCATAGGGTTTTCAATGGCTGATTGTTTCAGGATTGCTTTGGGAGTGGATGGCCACATACTTCTCCCATTTTGCAGTCTGGGGATCCAACCCGGGTCCTCAGAGAGTGCAGAACAGCACTGTATCAAATGAGCTAAATCCCAGCCCCAATCCTCAATAAAAAAGGACATATATTATTACCATTACTACTTGTAGATGAAGCTCAAAGAGGTTTCATTTTTTTTCCCTAGGTCATATATCAGCTTATGCAGACCCAAGATTCAAATTTATTTCGAGCTCCAACAACATTTAGTGACCTTTCCCTCTCCAAGTAAGATTGATATTTTTGGTGAATATTCCAGGATTCTGGTTGATTGTAAAAGTCATAAGGGCTGGGCACAGTGGTGCATGCCTCTAATCCCAGCCGCTTGAGAGGCAGAGGCAGGAGAATCGCAAGTTCGAGACCAGAGGCAGTCTGCGTAATTTAGCAAGACCCATATGGGAAAATACAATCTCTCTGGGGTAAAAAAGCATTTCATGGGAAAAAAATACAGATGGAGTTTAGGACGCTTAATTTTGCTACTAATTATCCTGAAAACAGGTAACCTTTGGAAGATCAGTTGTTTCTATCTTAGGCTTTAGTTTCCAAATTGACAAAATGAGGTTATCAGACCATATCTGTAGATTTATAACTATGGCCCACATGATTGTTTTTATAGGGTAGTTGTTCAACATTCTTTTAGCCAAGAAAACTTCCTAAGGCATATAATTTATATAAATCTGAGCTACATTATTTGGAATGTGACAATTACTTTATGTAATAAAAATTGTGATAAACTCTGATACAATTTCTTCTTGCCAATTAGTATATTATTTTATAGATATAAGGAAAGTTTTCTAAACATTTCCTTAGAAATAAATATTTGCTTTACACATATCACTTTTTCACTGACAAAAAGAAAACTATCAGAAGAATAAATTTCGTTGAGGTATTCTTACTTTTTCCCATTCAAAGTCTAGAAACCTTTCAGACTCAGAGTTCTGTGCATTTCATTTTCCCACAGTAGTGTCTTCTAGTAATTAAAAAATGATATTAACAAAGCATTTCTTAAATGAATGTTTGATCACTGTGCCTGAGGTTTTCTTTGAAGCTAGCAATTTATTTTATTCAAGTTTTGATACTGGCAAATGTACACGTGTATTTGTGTTGTGTGTGGGCATGTAAGTAAACACAAAGATTCATAAATGTGAGTTGTGGGTAATATGTTCATCTTCTATCACATTTCCAGACAATGGACACATATGAGAGAAAATTTAGATATTATTCACACTGATGTTCCTGAAACAGTCAGCCATTGAAAACTCTATGAGGGTCACTATGAGTCAGACTCGACTCAGCGGCACCTAACAACAATGTTCCCTTCAACATCCACTGTGTTATCTTTCACCTGACACTCAGAAAATATTGACAAAATAGAGCTAAAATGTTTTACCCAGACTTGTTAAATGTTCTGATTACTTGTCTTCATATGTATTACTTGTCTTCATATATAACAAAGAACTATATTAACTAGAGTGAATTTTCTAAATACCCTGAAAATGCTTTTCTAAATACTTACCATTTACTAGCAATAATAAAACAGGATAGTAAATTGCAAAATATTTCAATGAGTGCAAATTTTCCTTCTTCTTCTTGTTAGGTGCTATCAAGTCTGGTCTGGTCTGTTCTGATTCATGGTGCCCCTGTGTACAACAGAACAAAATACTTCTCAACTCTGCAAATACTTGATCTTTTTTATGTTTAAGCCCATTGTTGCAGACACTGTGTCAGTCCATCTAATTGAGGGTCTTTCTTTTTTTCATTGATTAGCCACTCTCCCAAACATGATGTCCTTCTCCAGGGGTGGGTCCCTCCTGACAACATGTTGAAAATATATAAGAAGCAGTCTAGCAATCCTTGCTTCCAAGGAGCATTCTAGTTGCACTTCTTCTAGGAAAGAACTCTTAGTTCCTTTGGCAGTCCATGATATATTCAATATTCATCTCCAGCACCATAATTCAAAAGCATTAATTCTTCTGTCCAGCTTTCACAATCAATGTTATGCGACTGAAAATACTATGGCATGAGATAGGCACAACTTGTCTTCAGTGTGACATCTTGACTTTTGAATACTTTAGAGAAGTCTTTTGCAACAGCTTGCCCAATGCAGTAGGTCTTTTGATTTTTTGACTGCTGCTTCCATGGGTGTTCATTGAAGAACCAAGTGAAGCATAATCTTGGATAACTTCATTCCTTTCTGTGTTTATCATGAAGTTCCCTTCTGACCCAGCTATAAGGATTTTTGTTTTGTTAATGTTGAAGCACAATATATACCGAAGCTGTGTTATTTGATCCTCATCAGTAAATGCTTCAAAACCTCTTCAGTTTTAAGAAGCAGAATTGTGTCACTTGCATAACACAGTTATTAATGAGTCTTCCTCCAATCCGGATGCCACATTATTCTTTAAAAAGTTCAGCTTCTCAGATTATTTCCTCAGCAAAGTGATTGAAGAGGTACAGTGAAAAGATACAGCTCTGATGCACACTTCTCTTGATTTTAAACCAGGCAGTGTTTCCTTGTTCTGTTCAAAGGCCTGTCTCCTGGTCCATGTACAGATTTCTCAGGAGTACAATCAAATGCTCTTGTATTCGCATTTTTCACGATGTTATCCACAACTGGTTGTGACCCACATTGTCAAATGCCTTTGCATAGTCAATAAAGCATAGACATCTTTCTGGTATTCTCTGCTTTCATTTAATATCCATCTGACATCAGCAATCATGTCGCTGGTTCCAAGGCCTCTTCTGAATCTGACTTGATTTTCCGGCAGTTCCCTTGCTATAAACTGCTGCAGTTGCTTTTGAATGATCTTTATCAAAATGTTACTTGTATGTGACATTAATGATATCATTCAATAATTTCTGCATTCAGTTGTATTCCCTTTCTTGGGAATAGGCACAAATATGGATCTCTTCCAATCAGTTGAGAAAAACAGAGTGCGTTCTTCTCTCTTTGTTTTCTATCTCCAGCTCTTTGTAAATTTCCTTATAATACTTGATTTTGTCTTCTCAAGCTGCCCTTTGAAATCTTCCGTTTAGTTTGTGGACAAATTTCTGAGTCTCTTTTGACATATAATTTGGTCTTTCTTTTTTCCTGTCATTTTAATTTGTGCTTTCCTCATGAATGATGTCTTCGATGTCATGCCACAACTTGTCTGGCCTTCAATCATTGGTGTGTAATGCATCAAATATGGCAAAGATATAGTTAACTTCCCACGTTCTTTGCAGCATTATTTACAATAGCCAAGATATGAAATGAATCAAAGTGTCCGTCAAGGAACAAATAGGTAAATAAAATGTCATATATATACACAAGAGAATACTATCCAACTTTTTAAAAGGTCATCTTGTCATTTTGTGACAATATGGAATAATCTGGAATATATTCCAATAAGTGAAATAAGTCAGGCACAGATTGACCAAAACCACATTATCTCACCCGTACAGGTAATCTAAAAAAGTTGATCTCACAGATGTATATTCTAGAGTGATAATTATCAGGAGCTGGATGAGGTTTGAGTTGAATAGATCTTGGTCAAAGATGTAAAGTTTCAATTAAACAAGCTGAATAATTTAAGATGTATTGTATACCACATAGTGATTGTTGGAGTATTCCTTTTTTTAATGTTTTCTTCTCTTGATTCCCATTAAAAAGTGTTTTTTGCTGTTACTCTCTCAAAAACCTTACAAATATATACATGTGTATGAAGTACCCAAATAGCTAGTTAACTCAATGAAATATAAACCTAGTACTCCATCCCAAGGAAAACTTTGTTCCTGTGTAGAACAAATAGAATTGGGTGGGTTTCACCCAAGCAAAGTTTAATGTTTTTAATAAAGCCAGTCTTACCAAAAGCTACCTACACCAATATTCCTAGTGAGGACTTTCTGAAGAAAACCATAAGAATGAAACTATTCACAGTGTCCTAAAGTGATGCTGATGAGTTCATCTATCCTTTTGAATTCCAGCTTCTGCACTTACTACATCTCATTCTTGGTCTTATCAGAGAGCACTGCCTTTGACTCTCAGGTATGAAAGGAATTCATAGTGAACTCAGGCAGATAATTTTTTCAAAATGAACAGGACCAAAATAAGCAAAGGCATATCTCTGACCATTTTAATTTAAGAAATGAAGCCATTTTCTCCCTCACCTAGCTAACATGAGCTTTCCTTTTACATATAGAACTTCTTTCAGACAAAAATGTTTTCATCTGCCATTGTTCCTTTTAATTATACATTAAACAAGAGAGATTCTTAAGACCTATGCACCTTGTTAGAATGTAAAGCCATTTCATAATGTAGTGGGTGAGTTTACTGGGTTTCTCAGAGTGTCTGATACACTTCCATTAGTCACATTATCCTGTGTCTTAGTATTTGGACCTTTTCTTCTTTTTAACTTGGACTATTGTATCTCAGACCCAGTGTTTTCTGGTACAAAGTTTGGGAATGACATTTTAATATACTTGGCCTTATTTCTGAAACATAAGGCCAAAACAGTAATTCATTTACTACCATTTGAACTTTAATATCGGTCAGTCTCTTATGCTTATGGATAGTGGAGGTTTAGGGAAAGCAGTGCAGTCAAGAATAATGCTGAGAAACAAATGTGTGCCGCTTAGTTCATTCTTCCACTTGGAACAGCTTTGAAATTTGGGATTTCTGTCTTCAGTGTAGAAATTGACAGTATTGAGCATATTTAAAGAAAAGCTGTCAGCAAGATCAGTTAGGACTGCCCCAATAAAACTCTAGCTGTTTTTCTCAGCATATTGTGAAGCCATTGCCAGAACTCTGCCTAACTGGCAGTGAAAACATGGAAAGAAGCCTTCCATTGCAAATCACATGAGGACCAGAGAATGGCTACTATAGGAAGCAGGGTTTGAAACGGATACAAAGGAAAGTTTGCTAATACAGAAGGGCGAACATAATAAAAGAGTGGATTAAATGCTATGACTATATGATCAAAGCCAGTCAGCTATATACATGGAGTTAGGAAATATTCCAACTTGGAAGAGAGCTTAGAATGATAGTAGATGTATTTCAGGTTCTGTGCTAACTCCAGTTGACTTGTAGTGGCTTTCTGAGTGCTGTGTGGAGGAAAATTGAAATTCCAGTTGGAACAAGTAGCATCATCAATTAGCAAATATGACATTTTTAGGAATTGTAGATTCAACATGTGAGGATCTTCTAATTGTCATTCTTGATTCAGTTCAACAGTGAATTTTGTAAATAGCTTGCTGTGATTCACAGAAATTACATAGCTTGTTCAAAGTAACAGCAGTAGTTAAGGATAGAGTTGGCATTTGGAATAGGTGTTTGCATCGTGAGTCTTTTTTAAAAAATAGACCTTGGGCAATTTTCCCCAAAAAGAGCTATCATTGCCTTTTTCCCATTTAAAATCTTTAATAAGATGTCAAATTACACAACATTAACATTGACTCATCACATAAAGGCTTTTGAGAATGGTCAGTTATACAATACATTTGGGTCTGGAAGTTTTCACAGAACTATAGTCTGAAACTGAAGACTCATTCCAACTTATAGAGGAAGGCAGGGTAGAAATTGAGCATGTTATTGTATTGTGGAAAGGACAGAGAAATGTCCTTGTGTAGCAAAAGAAAATCTAAATATCATAGTTTTGCTTTTGTCTTTGTGCTTTAAAATCTTAGACTCTTGACTATATGATTAGAAATGTATTCTATACACTTTGTAGCATCTCTGCACCTATAACAAGAGCTATTCAGAAGTGTGCAGTAGAGAGGAAAGCTTTCCCTATGGTATTTCTTTCCCTTTCTTTCTGCATCTTTCTTCAGGTTTGAATTAAATAGAATGTCAGTCATGTATTTATTTTTATGGAAATTATTGTGACTGGATAGAAGATAGTAACTAATGAAAATTTTCGCTACTTGGAGTGGAAACCAGGTGGAAAATAATATGCTCTAAGATTTAGGAAGCATTTTACATATAAAAATAGAACATTCTCTAAGTATTTCATACAATGTGTTTTTGAGTTTTCTAGTTAGTAAGGTTTTATTTTCCAGATTCCACGTAACTATAAGCCTCAGTTTTTATAATGACTGCTATTATGTCTGGTCATGGAATTTAAGTCATAATTTTAAATTCTTTAACCCTGTGACCAGCCTTGCATTAATAAAATAAATCATGGAAAAAGAAAGTAGAAATATCTCACATATATAAAACATAAGGTCTTATCGAAAAAATTAGAGAAATTTAGAGGTACAATGGGCTAGAGGCTAATGTAATCTTCTCTGTTCCAAATAAGGAGATTTCTATCTCCTCAGAAAATGTACTGACTTGTGCTAAGCATTTGGTGTAGTGTGGTAGGAAAAAACCTGAAATTCAGTCTATAAGATTATATTATCCTGCTGGGTGTGGTAGTTTATACCTGTCCTCTCAGTGAGTCAGGAGGTGGAGTCAGGAGGATGGCAGGTTCCAGGTCAGAGGCAGCCTGTGTAACTTACTGAGACCCTGTTTCATACTATCTCAAGATAAAGTAAAAAGTGGGCTGGGGGTGCAGACCAGGGGTACAGCACTTACAAAGTATGAGCAAAGCAATATATATATTCCCAATCATAAACTAGTATAGATTAATTCCAATCTCATAGAACAGTTGTAATGGTGATAATTTGGGAGGTCAAAACCACATTTTTTCTTTTTAATTATTCTCCAGGTAATGTTTTGTTGATATAATATGAAGATTTTATGGGATATAGGCTTTCTGTTACAATTGCCAAAGTAGTGTAACATTGAGATTGTTAATTTTTGAAGACATAGTTATTTCCAAACTGTTTTTATTTTTGTTATGTCTTATCACTTACCTTTTTATACATCATGAAGACTAAGGTCTTTGTAATTTAAAAATCATGCAGCAGCTGGTACAAACTGCTTCTCACACAGGAACATGAAATTTATATTGGGAAAATACGTATTACTAGCCATAAAATATGCATGAGGCTCTGTAGCCAACTTTGTAAAATGGAATTTCTCCCTAGAAGCAAAATGAAATGGTTACTTTGCTTGGGGGAATTCAGTATTAAAGTAAAATTGTATTGATATGTGTTAAGTATTGTTCTACTGCATGAATAATGCAATCATCCATTGTGATACCTACCTACTATTGTGAAATTATTTCTATACCATTTTGTTATTCAGACATCTATTTAATATGCTGCATTTTGCAGCTGAACTTATTTTGTTTGATAGAATGGATAATTATTTACATATATATAATCCCTATCAACCCTAAAAAATGATCATTATATTTTAGGGTATTTAATTTTGTCAAAAATGACAAAAAGTTAGCAATTGTTGGGGATTTACTTTAGAAATTATTTACTAGGGAGTTTCCCGGAAATAGAAAATAAAATCATGTATATTTCTATTTTTAAAAAATTTTCCCAGTATGTGGGATTGAACCCAGGAACCTGTGTATATGTTGCAAGTACTCTACCACTGAGCTGCACCCCTAGCACTCTCTTCTTTAAACATTTTTTTTGTTAGTAATTTTTAATGTACAACTTAAGGGGTCTCATTATAATGGTTCCAGACATGAATTTCATCATACATTGCTCACTTCCCCCTTACCCTCTCATGACTCCCTCCCATCCCTCCCTCCCCATTAGGATCTGCTATCTATTTGCATATCTTTTTTGTGAATGTATCTATCTACATATGTACATCCTGATTTTGCTGTAAGAGCAACATATGTGATGGTTCTTTTTCTTTTCTCTCATTACCCTTTCTTCTTTTAATTATATATTTTCTTAAATCTTAACTGTGAAAGATGTACTGGTTTTTACCCTTTATTTGAAATCAGGACCCAGGATGGTTAAACAGCCTGATTTCTTTCTATCAATTTTACACAAAACATAAATTAGTCTTCCTAACATACTTCCAGGGCTGGGATTTAGCTCACTTGGTAGAGAGACGCTCTGCATTCTCTGAGTTCCTGAGTTTGATTCCCAGCACCGCAAAAGTGGGAGAAGGACTTGGCAATCTTACTTCTGAGGCAATCCTGAAACAATCAGCCATTGAAAACCCTATGAAGGTCACTGTGAGTCAGACATGGCTTGAAGACACCTAACAGCATACTTCCAATAAAATGCATCTATTAGCTGTAAGATTTTCAATGTGCTGAATAGAGCACAGGTAACACTGCTGAGATGGACATTTAAAATCCTCCTTAGAATGGCATCACACTAATTTTCAGCTCTTCCCAACTTTGCTTCTCTAAATGCACCTTATATTTCATATCCCCTAGCTACTTATTCTTGTCTTTTCTTCTTCATCCAGTGATCTCCCAAATAAACTCTATTCACCACTTTCTTTTACAGCTATTTCTACTCCTCCAAATGTATCTCAGATGCCTTTATTCTTTGACAGTTTGATTTCTTCTCATTTTAAGTAAGTAGGCTTTTTTTTGTAGCATGAGAGTGGTGGTAGGGTGTGAGTGATCCTGATAGTAATTCCTAATTCTTGAATTCTAGTCAACTGTACTAGCCAGTTTGTTGGAGGTAGAGCCACATTGTCAGGGTCTCAATCCCCAAACTATGGTATGTTGGTGTATGAGTGTATTAAGAACTTTTTTGTCTTTGTGACCAAAATTGTTGTTGTTAGGTGCTGTTGAGTCCAACTCATAGTGAACCTCATAGGGTTTTCAATGGCTGATTGTTTTGGGATTGTTTTGGGGAATGGATTGCTATGTCCTTCTCCTATTTTTGCAGTGCTGGGGATCAAACCTGGATCCTCAGAAAATGTGGAGCAGCACTCTACCAACTGAGCTGAACCCCATCCCTTTGACCAAAATACCTGATGTAAACAGTTTAAAGGAGGAAGGATTTATTTTTGCTCATGGAGTCAAAGGAGTTAGTCTGTCCTGACTAGGAGAGTGTGGCAGAGCAGAGCAGCACATGTTGTAGCAACCAGGAGGCAGAGAAAAGTAATACAGGAAAGGGCCAAGCCAAGATGGAGCCCAAGGGCATACCCCTGGTGACCTGTGTCCACCCAAAGCACTCTCTCCTGGCTTTTACCACCTCCCAATAATGCTGTTATATTATGAATCCATCAAAGGATTAATCCATCTGTTAGGTCAGTGCGATTATGATCTAATCATGTCTGGAAACATCCTCACACACACATACATCCAGGTGTGCTTTACCAGCCAATTGGACTTTTTTTCCCCTGGTGCCTGAGAATTGAACCCAGGCCATCATTCATATTTTGCAACTATTCTACCACTGAGCTGCACCCGTAGCCCTTTTTTTCTTTTTTTTTTTTTTAATTTTGATTCAGGATCTCAGGCTGCCTCTGGCCTGAAACTTGAGATCCTCTTGGTCCTGCTTTCCAAGTCACTGGGATTACTGGTGTGCACTAACGTGCCCAGCCCTCTTAGGCATTTATTAATCCAATCAAGCTGACAACCAAGACCAACCATCACAATGATTTAGAATAAATTATTTATCCTTTCTGTGCTTCAGTTTCTTGACATACATAAAGGGGTCACTTGTTGTTAGGTGCCCTCAAGTCAGGTCCAACTCACAGTGACTCTATGTAAAACAGAACATAATACTCACCCAACACTGTACATGCTCAGCTCTATGTTATTGCTTCTCTGCTCTTCATAAGGTTTTCGATGGCTGATTGTTTGTGGGAGTGGCTTTCCACAACCTTCTCCTAAGCTTACAGCACAAAGTATCTCCAGGTGGTCTCCCATCCAAGTACTAACCGGACCCAACTCTTCTTAGCTTCTCAGATCTGACAAGATTGGACACCAGCGGGGCAGGCTGTAGGCAAAGGCTACTAATGGTATATATTTCACATATGTAAAGTATATGTAATTGCAGTGCTTTGCTTATAGTCAGTGATCAGTTAATATTAGATATTTTGTTGAAATAATAAGTGTTTAGTATATAATCATAATGATCTAGCATGCTTCAACCTCTGCCTGATTTTAAGATATAAAAAATTTTTATATATCTGCCACAAGCAGCATTTATACATTACTTTCATTCCTATTGATCCAAACTGCTAATATAAATTTAGCACACTAAATAGATACTGTCACATGCCTGAAGTCAAATACTTAGAATCAGCATTTATACATTACTTTCATTCCTATTGATCCAAACTGCTAATATAAATTTAGCACATTAAAGAGATACTGTCACATGCCTGAAGTCAAAATACTTAGAATCAGAGCCAAATTCTTGATCTCATGTGGAAGTTGAGACAAACTTTCTGATTTAAGTCAAGATTTTATCTCTATCTTTTGCCTTTCATTATGTCTTAGAAGAGTGAAGGTCATTAAGGTCTCTGGTTTTGAGAATTTTCAAGAATTTATTAAGGAGTACACATGAAAATGTATGCATGTAAGAAATGTACAGAAATCTTACGTATTTACTGATGTGCTTTCTGTTTTAAAATTGAACATTGTGCCAGTATAAAAATTTGAATTCATTAGAAAAGTGATGGGATAGTTTTTGAATTTCATTTAAGGGTGGTTATTTGGTAGTAGATTGTGGGTTCCAAATGGTGCAAGATATGCTATCCATCATTTGGCCTATGGTCTTGGGGCATCCCCTCCAGTACGCTGCTTGCAATGTAGTTTGACAAAGTGTTCATTATCTTCTATCAGCATACTAACTAGTCCCAAAGGTTCATCAGCAGGAGATGGAAATGCTATCAAACTCACAGACAGCATGGTGAAGCAATATTGTTGGGCATGATTCTGGTATGATTTTACAATGTGAGAAATTAATAATGACAAAATTAAATCGCAGATGGTCAGAAAGAATTATAATCACTGTAATTGCTTATTATTCTTTTAAAAACTTCGGAACTTAAGCTTAATTGCAAAAGGTTTTTAATGAAATTTACCAAATGTGCAAAATGATCCCACTACTTAATTTGTGGAAGTTCATAGAAGTAGTTATGATTAGGTAAAATACATAGTAAATATAAGAATATAAACATGCTATTATGGATTTAATTGTATTTTTACTGTTGCCAGAAATTATTCACACTCATTAACTAGGTTCTAAAATATCTCCAGTTGAACGAATAGTGAGATCATTGAAAATCCTAAAAATTTTAAAGTTACTGAATAATTCTCTATTTTGCCCTTTTTACTATTATTATTATACTTTGTGAAAGGCTTACTTTTCTGCTCCATTGACTTAAATTGTTGCACTAATTTTAAATATGTGCCAGTTTGATCAGAAACTGGCTGCAAGGTGATTTTAGCATGAAACATGGGTTGGTAATGAAATTAGTACCAAGTTTATAGTGCAAGTTTGATCATCTTCAAATAACAAGTAGTTTGTGTGAAATACTGAAGCATATTTTACCATCAATGCTGTTAATAACTGCTTACTCTGGTGATTACTCTTTGTAACATTTTTATAAGTTCACTAAAACTAAGTTTTGATTGCATGGTGTTTTCTTTTTCCTACTTAACAATTACTATATGTTCTTAAATGTAATAAAAATACCTTTGGTTTTTGAGCTGAGTAAGAGTTTTAAGTAATTCAAAGTGACCTCCCTAAATGCGTGCCAATTAGTGAGATTAAAATGAGATTGCTTGTCCATGTCCTCTTGGTTTACATGCAACTTTTGCCACACCTCATTAGTTAGATAGTTCAGTGCAGTGAAGAATTTCTTTGAAAACCTGGCTATATAAGTTACACATGGTAGATCTATCTCAGCTCTTAAAAATAATTTTAAAGTATGACTGGCATGTATAAAACTTTCCAATTGGTGTTTATTAAGTTTCTACTGTGTATAGCCTTAATTTAGTTATTAACTTTTTAAACTATTCTTTATTTTATATCTTCTTTTAATAGTACTTGGGGGTTGAACCCAGGGCCTCACATATACTTTGCAAGTACTCTACCACTGAGCTGCATCCTCATCCCTTTTTAAAAAATTTTTTTTATTTTGAGATATGGTCTCTCTAAGTACTGAAGTCTGCCTCTGGCCTTGAACTTATGATCCTCCTACCTCCATTTCCTGAGTGGCTGGGATCAGAAGCATGCACCACTGCACCCAACTGTTTTTTTTTTAATCACATATGAATAAAAAAGGAACTTGGATAAAATATGTTGTATTAGTTAATATAGGCTGTTTTATACCACAGAAACAAATATTCCCCAAGACCAGTGGCTTGAAACCCCAACTTTTGTTTTCTCAAGTTTCATGTCCAGCAAAGGTTGATAATATAATCTCCTCTCATTGTAGCTACTCAGAGACTCAAGTGTTAAAACTATTTCTCTTCCACAGTCACTGCAATATGAAAGAAAGCAACATAGTTAATGAACATTTTCTTTAAAATTTCTACCTCCAAAAAATGACATGTAACTTTTGCTCCTATTACAGTGGTCAAATCCTTGGCTAGTTTTAAAGGGGCAGTCAAGTACTATTCTACTATCTAGCTGTAAACAAGAAACTAGGAATATTTGTAATTATGCTTATTAATCACCCCAATATGCCTTTCTGGTCAATATATATTTGATACACTCTCTTTTTGTGACTGCCTATAACTACACACACACACACACACACACACACACACACACACACACACATATTTAAAAAACCCAACAATAATAACAACAACAATATCTACCTGGTCCATGAAGGGAATAATTCATAAGTCATATCCAATCATAGCATTAAAATTAGTATCCAGGGTACCACAGTGAAATGATGAAAGTAATAATACTGACTATTAATGATTGCCATATACACTAATTCCTTTATCTCTGGTTTTTACTGAAATTATACCAAAAAAATAAGAAATCAATGCAGAAAAGAGTAGAACAAATGGGAATACTGTGTATTTCCAAATATTTTGTTTTGTTATTGTTAGTTGCCGTCGAGTCAGTATCCAACTCATAGTGACCCTCTGTACAACAGGGGAAACACTGTTGTCAGTGCTTCTCTGCTGTTCATAGGGTTTTCAATGGCAGATTGATTTTTGGGAGTGGGTTACCAGGTTCTTCTCCTAAGCCTACAGCTTCTGGTGTTCCCAGGCGGTCTCCCATCCAGGTACTAACCAGGCCCGACCCTGCTTAGCTTCCGAGATCTGACAGGATCGGATGCCACAGGGTTACAGCTGCAGGCAAATATTTTGTAGTATGATATAATTAATGCTATCCTACAAAAATTAAATTTTAGCAAATCTAACCTAGTAATATATAAAATGAATTTACACAATGATTAAGCAATATTTATTCCAAGTAGGCAAAACTGGTTAATATTTGAAAAGTCATCACTCTACTCGATCATATCAAAAGACTGAAGAAGAAAGTATGACTGTGTCAATTAATAAAACATTAACAAAATCCAATTAATTCATAATAAAAGCTGGTAGCAAACAGGAATAAAAGGAAGATTTCCCTACTTAGAAAGTACAATTATAGGAACTCTACAACTAACGTACTTAGTGATGAAATACTGAATGGTAAGACTGATAACAAGGAAAGTATGGTCCACTGTCAGCATTCATATTTAACATAGTAAAAGGAGTTCCAGTGATTTCAGTAAGAAAAGAACAGTGTACTGATTTCAAAGGAAGGAATAAACACGTCTTGATTTGTAGATTACATGATGGTCCCTAGCATGCAAGTAAACCACATGAAATAACCTCCTAAAAATACCATGTGCTTTCAGCAAGGTTGCAAGACACAAGATCAGCACATAAAAGTTGATTATATATCGCCTTAATAAAAATGTACATGTAGAGACTGAAATGTACAGTATGTTATCACTTAGAATTGATCCAAAAATGAACTATTTATGTATATGTCTAGAAAAACATTTACAACATCTATATGCTGAAAATTACATAATGATAATGAAATAAATCAAAGAAGTCCCAAGCAAATGAAGAGATTATCATATTCATGGATTGCATGACTCAACATGTAAAAGGGTCAATTTTGCAAAATTTACTTACATATCTATTAATCTACATTAAGTAAAGGCTGAATGTTCCTGAAATTTGCAATGATTCCTATAAAACTATAAGCAATAACTTTTGTAAACATAGGCAAACTTACTTTGAAATTTATATGGAAGGTATAGGACTTTGGATATCTAAACCAAACTTGGAAATTAAATGGGATAAATTAGGTTATTTGGTAAGAAATTTGCTATATAGCTACAGTACTGGATATAGTGTGGTATTAGCACAAGGATAGACACTTAGATGTGTAGAACCCAAAATTAGATTCAGTGATATCAGACATGATTTTTTTGTCAAACATGTCAAAGGAATTCAATGGAAGAAGGACAGCCTTCACAAAAAGTGCTGACAGAGCAAATGGATGTAGGCAATAAAAGCCAAACCTTAACTTAGCCTTCTACCTTATACAAAAATGATTCAAAGTGGACCAAAGACTTAAATATAAAAGTTAAAGTTATGAAACTTTAAAAATACATAATCAAATCTTGATGATCTATAGGTAGGTAAAAAATTCTTAGACTTTTGTCAAAACATGGTCCATAGAAGGAATGACTGAAAAATTGAAATATGTCAAAATTAAAAATTTGTGCTGTGTGAAAGATCCTGTTAAAAGAATAAAAATTCAAGATAGAGACTGGGAGAAAATATTTACAAACCATATAACCAAATAAATACAAGATGTATAATAAAAAGAACTCTCCAAAATCAGGAATGAAAAAAATAAACAATCCACTTAGAAAATAGGCAACAGATATGAAAAGACATTTCATTGAAGCAAATGTACAGATGGCAAATAGGTACATGAAAAGATGTTCAACATCATTACCCATTAGAAAAATGTAGATTTAATTCACAGTAGCATATCACTGCACACCAAACTGACTAGAATTTTTTAAAAAATAGTAACAAGTCCAAATGAAGAGAGGATGCAGAGATATTGTATTATCCATACATTAATTTTGGCAATAATAGACATAACAACTATGGAAAAGAGTTTGACAGATTGCTATGAAACTATATATATAATTACATTATAATCCAGTAATTGAATGTTTGGACATTTATCCTAGAGAATGGACATGTATGTTAATGCAAAAATCTGTACACGAATGATCATATCAGTTTTAGTATTTAAAGCCTCCAAAGTGGAAACAACCCAGATAGCCTTCAATTCATAAATGGGTAAATAAACGATTGCTCATCCATCCTTAGCACAGAGATTAACAAGTTCTTGATACATGGAACAATGTATATGAATTGTCAGGGAATTTTGCTGAATGAAAAAAAAAGGTTCATTATAAGTGGTTACATATTGCATAAATCTATTTAAGTTACGCTTTTGGAAAACCAAAATATTAAAATTGGAGAATAGATTAGCAGGTGCCAGGTGTTTTAAAAGGGAGAATAGCAAGGGAAAGGGTGGTGGATGTAGTCACATAAGATAACATTAGTTTTTACATTGATGGCACTATTCTATATCCTGACTGTGGTGATATATATATATATAAGAATCTACATATATTATAAAAATTATGCAAAATTTATACACACACATATATACACAGTTAAATATAAGTAAAACTGAAGAAATAATGAATAAGACTGGTGGATATTGTTAACATTATGCATGTGATATTATACCATGAGGTAACATTAGGAGACACTGGGTAATAAATATATGGGATCTCTTTGTAATGTTTTATATAACTACATATGATTCTACAATTATCACAAAATGAAAATGCTAACTAAAATCAACTTGTGCCTCTTTTGGCAGATGGTATATTTTCTAAGTAGAAAGCCCTAAAAAATCCACCAAAAACCTGTTAGAACTAATAAGCAAATTCAGAAAAACTGCAGGATAGAAAGTCAACACAAAAAATCAATAACATTTTTACACATAGTGAACTGTTTTAAAACAATCAAGAGATCAGTCATATTTACAGTTGCATTGAAAAATGAAAAAATTCTTAGAAACAGATTTGATGAAAGAGGAGAAAGCTCTTTACACTGTAAAACATTGATGAGAGGAATTTAAAAAGATAAAATAAATTTTAATAGTCCCATTTCCAGAGGTTGGAGTCATTAATATTGTTAAAATGTCTATAACACTCAAAGCACTCTATAGATTCAATGAAATCCATTTCAAAATTCCAATAATGTTTTTCATAGAAATAGAAAAAACATTAAAATCCATGTAAAACTACAAAAGTCTCAAAATAATAAAAGCATTCATAGGTGGCTAGAAGAACAAAACTTGAGACAGCTTATTACCTGACCTCAAAGTCTAGTACAAATCTATAGTAATGAAAACAGTATGTTGTTGGCACATTTATTAGTTAGCTTTTTATTGCCATGACTACAATAGCTGAGAGAATAACCTGAGGGAAGAGGGATTTATTTTGGCTCATAATTTCAGAGGATGTAGTCCATGGTTACTTGGCTTTGTGTTTCTGGGCCCATGGTGAGGCAACCATCATGGCAATGAGACCGTGTGGCAGAGGAGCTTCTCTACCTCATCTCAAGGTGCGCAGAAGTCATAGAGAAAGAAGGGCCGTTCTTGGCAGGCATTTTCCTCTTTCCTGTTTTATTTTATCCAGGCTCCCAGCCCATGGGATGGTGACACTCGTATTCAGATAGCTCTCCCCATTTCAGTTAATCCTTTCCGGAAATACCTTCAAAGACATACCTACAGTTATGCCTCACAAGTGTCCTAGGTGATTCTAAAACTAGCCAAGTTGACAATGAAGATTAATCATCACAGTACACAGATATGTAGACCAACAGAACTGAAAATAAATCCTAGCAATAAATTCACAAATTTATGACAAACTGATTTTTCAACAAAATTGTCAAAAACACAATATAAGGAATAGATAGTCTCTAAAATAACTGATATTTGAGTAACTGAATATTCTTTTGCAGAATAATGGAATGAGAAGTGTTATCTCATGCCATGTGAAAAATCAACCCAAAATGGGAAAGACTTCAAACTACAAAACTATTAGAAGAGAACATATGAGAAAAGCTCTTCTTCACATTAGCTGGAGTGAAGTGTTTTTGTTTTGTTTTGTTTTGTTTTAATGACACCAAAAGTACAAATTACAAAAGCAAAAATAGAAAAATGGTATTGCATGAAGCCAAAAATCTTTCACAGAGCAAAGCAAACAATCACAAAGAGAGGACCTATGAGATGAGAGAAAATATTTACAAACCATAGCTCTGATAAGATGTTAATAATGGTTAATGTACAAGGACCTCAAACAGTTCATTCAAGACAATAACCCAAGTTAAAAATAGGAAGTTAGATATAGTATTTCTCTAAAGAAGATATGCAAATGGCTAGAAGGTACATGAAAAAGATGCTGAACATCACTACTCAGCAGGGAAATGCCAAGTGAAACAACAAGAAGATATCATTTTGCACCTTTTAGCATGGCTGTTACCAAAAAGATAAAAGATAAATATAGTCAAGGATGTGGGAAAAAATGAATCCTTGTATGCTATAAATCATTATAGCCAGTATGGAAAATAGTATGGAGGTTCCTCCAAAATATTAAAAGTAGAATTATTATGCAATTTGGCAATCTCACTTCTGGTAATATATCCAGAGGATATAAGATCAGTATGTCCAAGAGGTTTCTGCCCTATAATATTCATTATAGTATTATTTACAATAGCCAAGAGTTAGAATCAACCTAAGTGCCTATCAACAGATAAATGGATAAAGAAAATAGAGAATGGATATATACAATGGATTATTATTTAGGAAAAGAAATTCCTAAAAAAATTCCATTTATGATGGAAAGTGTGATTTGTGAAAATAGGAATGGGCATCAAGGATATTGTGCTAAGTGAAATAAGGTAGGCACAGAAAGACAAATACTACACCATCTCACTTAGATGTAGAATCTGAAAAAGTTGAACTTACAGAAACAGAAAGTAGAAGGATCTTTACAAAGGCAGGGAGGAATGGGGGAATCAGAGAGATGTTGGTCAAAGTATGCAAAATTTTAGTTAGCAAGAAGAATAAGTTCAGAAGATCTATTGTACAACATGATGATTATAGTTAATAATCATGTATACTTGTAAGATACTGAAAGTAGATTTGAAATGTTGTCACCATGAAAAATAATTATGTGAGTTAATGCACATATTAATAAGCTTGACTTAACCATTCTACAAGGGCTGGGATTTGGCTCAGTGGGTAGAGTGCTGTGCTGCAGTCTCTGAGGCCCCGAGTTCAATTCCCAGCACCACAAAAATGGGAGAAGGGCCTGGCAATCCACTCCCAAGGCAATCTCGAAGCACTCAGCCATTGAAAACCCTATGAGGGTCACTATGAGTCGGATACCGACTCGACAGCACCTAACAACAACAACCTAACAACCATTCTACAATGTATACATGTCATGTCAAAACATGTTGTATAATATAAATGTATACAATACTAATTTGACAATTAAAAACAAAGTATTAAAAATTATTTTAGCAGTATAGCTCAAGAGTTTTCACAGTAAGCATAACCTGAATTTCCACTTTGAGTAATTGACTTTAGAAATTTATTGTGTATTGCTTAGGTATAAGAATGTTTTATCATGCACAATCTCAAAATGCTGATGTAGGTATGTATCAGTAGGCACTTGCAAGTAACTTCAAAGTAAGCCAACTGATAAATATTGTTGTTACGTTACCAAGTCTCAAACAACTTCACTAATCAGACCTCATTTATATAAAACAAGTTGCGTGGATCTGGTCTATGTGTGTGCAGATACATGGAAACAATCCAAATTATTATTGATTATCTCTGGTGATGACAACATGGGCATTGTATGGAAATTGACTTTATATGCAGAGTATTTTTTATTGAAGTTTTTTCATATGCATATATAAATTTCATAATTAAAATATATTATTTGAAAAGAGTATGGGCTCATAGGAATAATGGTTGTTATGTAACTGAATAAAGCAGACTATAGACTAGTTCCTAAAGTGTGGATCATGCAGTATATAGTATATAGTATGTAGTATATAGTAGTGTGTGTGTGTGTGTGTGTGTGTGTGTGTGTGTGTGTGTGTGTGTGTGACTAGTATATATCAGCTATTTAGGTCACAACTTTTATTTATTCTTGAATCCTTGATTCAAGTGCAGATGAACATATCATGTTGTTGTTATTAAATACTAATAAATGTACAAACCATGCATAATAGTGTATATGAAGAGAAGGAGACTAAAGGAATTCAGAAAAATGTAACAAATGTTTTGTTTTAATTGTCTAAATGTGATTTCATTGTTTTATCAAGTTTTAACTCTTCTAGATTTAAAAATTATGACAACAGAAAGAAATAGCACTGAAACTAGCTCATGATGACCCAATTACTAATTTGTCAGAAATGAAATTCATTTACTTTATCATTAATTTTATTTTAAATTCATAAACACACAACCTCATGGCACATATGATGTTGCACATTGAGAATTATTGTGTTCAAAGGATATATTGGTGATGTTTTGCTAATCTTGAACTTGACCTTGCCCAGCACAGGGTTTAGAATGGGCAGCAATTAAAACACACATGTTAAGTCACATCTCTGTAAGTGATGTTTCCGTTGTTCAACATGTCATGGCATTTCTCTTTAACAATTTCTCATTTAACTTGCTTCTTCAACATATGTGCTCATCTTAATCATTCACTCATCCTTGAAGTAGCCAAATTTAAATGTCATGTGTTTTTATTCACAGAGCATGGAATCTATCTCATTATACACTTGAATGCACAGCTTTTACTCTGAGACCCTCCTTGTAAGCCAAAAAATCAATTTATGTTTAACTGGAGGACTGATATCTTTTTCTGAGTGCTGGCGAAGGGAGATAGAGAGAAAGGGAGCAACTCCAGTCACTGTGTGTTAAAATGTCACTCCATGGTTGCCTCCCTTGTGCAGGGTAGATCTGGCAGCTAATTTACATTGTCAAATCATGTTAATCTCACCTTTGGATGCATTTGTTCTTTCTGGATAATGTAACCAGAGTGGATATTCTGCCACAGGCATTCTAGGGTCAGGTTAAATGAGTCAGTGTGCTCAGGTATTAACAGGATATTATAGTCAAGCTCTATGCCAATATTCATAACAACAGGAATTTAATTGTTCATCATAAAGACTGAGAGGATTTGCTTTGTGATTACTAACACAGGGGATAATAATTCTGAGGTCATGCACTACTCTGGTAGTAAGTTTATATTCAGTTTGCTTTTATCCATTGTTAGTACACCATGGTTAACACAACAATTATCTCTGAGATGTCTCTTATACATGACTGTGTTATAGGTTAGAAAGCATTTAAGAAAGTACTACTGCTTCACATAATGAGTTAAGATTCAAACACATTACTACTGATCTTTACAGTTTAACAAAATGCCTTCATAGATATAGCTTTTTTGATCCTACCAAAAGCCTTGTAAGTAGGCAGATCAGTTACTAGCTCCAGAAAGGTTAAAGGGCTAGATCAATATCACACATTTGGTAAGAGAATTGAATAATCATTCTGCTTATTGATGAAATGAATACCTGCATAAATAAATGATTGGGTGGGAAAAGAACTAACTCTAGATTTTTTTTATTAGTACAGTATTGCACCTAATTCATAAGACATACACCATTTAATATTGCATGTTCTCCCAGTACTTTCAGTTAATCTTCTTGAGGTGTTTGGAAGTAATGCTTTAAGAAAGTGGTGTGGACAAACTCCAATCAAATTATTAGTTGTGCCAATAAATAATTATATTTATAGTTTAGCTAGAAAATGGGTTTAATAGGATCTGCTAATTTATACATCTTAAAACTCTCAGATTTATCTCCATCTGATAAGAAGTATTGACACTGATAGTATACAGTAAGGAAGCAGCAGGAATTTTATGCTCTCAAATGTACAATGTCACTATGCATGATATTTGATTTTACCAAATCATTTGAAATACTGTTCTCATTCTTATCATAGACCCTCCAATGCAGAAAAATAAAGAAGAGACTGGGTCTCTCCATACAGCATAGCTGGCCTCATACTTGAGATCCTCTTGCCTCTGCCTTCCTAGTACTAAAACTTCAGACAAGCAACACCATGCCAGACCTTGAAAAATCTTTGTAATTAAGCATTGCAAATATAGAGTTTTCTGTATGCATTCATTTCCTGAATTGAATATCATCAATATGAATTCTGTATCATATTGCTGTCATTTTATCAATTACTATATCAGGGACTAAAGTATATTTTAGGCTTAAAATCTGCTGATATGCTTAATTAATAAACATATTTTATGACTTTTAGAACATATGCCATTTCATTAAATTAATGGCTTTCAGAAACATTGATTTAGCTGACAGTTTGGAATACCATGGAGAAATGTTGTGAATAAATGAACATATATTTTATGCTTTACAAATTGTGGAATACAGGTGCATGAGTCTTTTTGCCTCTACAACCTTCATTAGCTAATGGTATTCCCATTAGTTATAATGTACACATGGCAGAACAGTAGCAAATAATGAGAATATTACAACAAGAAAGAACAAGTAGTGAATCAGAAATTATTCTTTTCTTATTGTAAGCAAAACTGAAGTGCAGGTGTTGATAACTGAGATTTGGTCTTGGTGAAGTTCTAAACAACTATTGTAAGATCTTCCTACTTGAAATACCAGTGCCCACTCTGCAGAGTCTCATATTCTATATTCAGAGTGTAGCCAGAGGAATATATTTTTTAAACCAACTAAAATGACATCTACTCCATTGCTTAAAATCCCTCCATGGTTTCGAATTTCTTTCAATATGAACATTATATTAGTTAGGGAAATCATAGCTACTGTAAAAACTAGACTCTAAGCTTTATTGTCTTAATACATTAAAAGTTTCTTTTTATTTGTGGAACCATACAAAACAGATAACAGACTTTTTTATTTTTACTGGTTATAATCTGATTATGATGCAAGATCCTAAGTTCCATCCTTTAATAATTCAGAATTATCAGTATTCTGATGGAAGGGTAATGTAAGTGTGAAAACTTCATGTTTATTCTTAAACATGATATCCCAGATGTTCACAAATTTTAATACATTCAATTTGCCAGAATTAGTCTGATAGCCATATTTATATCTAAACTTCTATCTGGGGATATGTTCCTTCAAATGACAGCTATTTCCCATAGAGAATTTTCCACTACAAATAATGAGATGCAGTTTTTAGTAGACAGCTAATTATCTCTATTGCAAACCTGTCCCTTAGATAATATACAAGTCTCTACATTTCTGGCTTTATCAAGCACACTTTCTTTTGCTCACATAGACTTTCTATATTGCCATAAATTTCCTTTCGGTATAAAGTTTTGCATATGTTTTCTTTTTGCCTACTTGATGTCTATTCTTCCTTTGAATTTCAGCATAATTGTGATTTCTTTACTAAATTCTTCCCAAACTTTGTGAATCAGTTTCCTGTTTTACAGTCTCTTATTCGCACCATACCACACACCACTACTCTGTAGCAATTGTCTCTTTCAGTTTTAACATTTGTTTGTCTTATTAATTAAGACCTCTGGATATCAGCTTCATGATATTGGATGTTATATTTGGCTCTTTTCACAATTTTCAACCTCTAATTTAGTGATTAGCCTTTAATAGGAACTCAGTAAGTACTACATGAACAGATGAATCACTGGCCTTGATCTTGGACTCTTCAAAACCTCTTAAACTGCTGTAATTGTCTTCTGAATTCAAACATTCATCATATTATTCTCCATTTTGACCAAGGTTAATGCATTTGCTTGAATTTCCTCAGAAGCAGGCTCTAATTTGAATAGTCAAGTCACGTCGTTTATCACTAGGTGTAGGCAACACCAAGAGGGAAAGGAGAAGGTGGTACACAGAAGCATAGGTAGCGAATTACTTATTAAACCACAGTTAGTAATTGAATAATCTCATAGGAAAGACAGGGAAACAACTTCAAAAGTGTGTCCAAAATATCCAATTTGGTGGTCAATGAACTTGGGCTGCTTCTCATCATCATTAATTCATAACTTATGTGGAAGAGAGTTGGTTTTTCCAGCCAAGATAAATCAAGCAGAGTGGTTTTCTGGGAAAAGAACCTGGGCAAGGAGGGGCAGACATTGGCAGCTGGAAGCCCCTGGTGTGTGTTGAAAGGATGCTTATATGGGTTGTAAGGAAGATATTCATAGTGTCTGACATTGTTTACCTGATGTTTACTACTAGCTCATGTCATCACCACAAATCAACCCTTTTTCTTTCTCACTCTTTTAGCTGCTTTGCCTTTTGTTCATCTTTAGGCTGTGTTCTTCCCCAGTCTATCTGGACTACCAGTAGGAGACAAGCATTCTTACAATGTATTACCCTTTATGCTGTGGGTCTTCTCAGTAACCCTCAGTGAATATTCTTTTACTATAAGACCCAGGCTGGGATTTAGCTCAGATAGTAGAGTGTTGATCTGAGGTCACGGGTTCGGTTCCCAGCACCGCAAAAATGGGAGAAGGACCTGGCAATCCTCTCCCTAGGCAATCCTGAAACAATCAGTCATTGAAAACCCTGAGGGTCACTGTGAGTCGGATATGACCCAAGGGCACCTAACAACAACAACAATAAGATCCAGACTAAACCTCTCAGCTTATGTTCAGTTATTATATACTTTAGTCTTATTATGCCTTTTTCTGCCTTTGGTATCTGTTATCAGATTACCATCTTTGATGTGCTTCTATGCTTTTCTACATAACTTCTTTGATCCCCTCTACCTTGAATAATCTTAATTTACTGAATTCCCACTTACTCATGACTGACCTCACTTTAGTAGAATATTTAATCTCAAAGCTGTATAAATAGGCTATATCAGGAGATGATGTGTATATTTTCCCTTGTCTTTTTAGGTACAATTTTGCCAAAAATATCTTGGGGATGTTCAGATGTGATTGACTGAGTAATGTGTTGGTATCTAGTCCTGCAAATGCTTTCTTACTCTGTGGTTCAGGGAGCTCTTTTCTAATCAGTCCTACTGGTATTGATTTTTTTGTGAAATGCCTATAACACACATGGTTTTAACTAGTTTCTGAAACTAATCAAATGTATTTTTACAGTGTGACAATTTTCATGCATCTATGTCTCATCTCCTCTACTACATTTTAAATTCCCAGAGGGCAGAGATATGCCATAATTCAATCTGTGTCTCAGAGTGGCAGTATTTTGCTTGTGGTAAGCACTGAAATTATCTAGAATGAGTCAATAGATTTTTCAACAGCCTGCGGGAAGTTTCATTTTCCTTTCTTTATCTTAATCATCACCTAGCATGTACTGAATATGTAATGAGCCAGCCCCATTGACCCTGAGCTTATGTACCATGGTAATACATAGTTCTACTCTCAAAGTGAAGTTGTCTTTCAGAAAATATACTGTGAGAACCTCTTTGATTATCTTATTTCTAGAAATCATGTTAGAATTTTCAATGTTGATGAATAAATAATGTATGTTTTCTTTGGATAAATTTTGCAGGTGAGCTAAAATACTTGTGTTCCTGTACTGGGAACTTTTAGGGAGTTGTTACCATTCTCAACCCACATCCATTATCTGATAATTGCCCCTTACAACAAGGCTGTCTACTTTGAGGACATATTTGTACTATATGTTTCTAACCATCCCAGTTTTCTGTCTGGGAATGGGATATTTATTTGCTAAACAGAGACAAAAATATCTAATCTTACCACTTTCTGTATATATGTTGTTGGTGTTGTTAGGTGCCATTGAGTTGTTTTTGACTCATAGTGACCCTCATTGGGTTTTCAGTGGCTGATTGTTTTGAGATTGCTTTGGGAGTAGATTGCCAACATTGCAAAACTAAGAGTTTTCAAGATACTCAGAGAAAAATGACAATATAAAATCTAATGTTGTTCTTGAGTCAAAACTGTTCTCATAACAGTTCTTCTTTTGTTCTTTGAAATACACTAATTTTATCATTTCATATACAATGTTCATGTTTTCTTCTTATTCTTATTCTTTCAAAAATTCATTTACCCACATATCACCTCTGCACAGTTTCTTCCTGTTTCTCAGTTAAGTTTAACTTTCTCAGTGATAAATTAAATACACTACTTTAATAATAAGCCAGGGCTTTCCACATTTTTCTTATGAAGAGTCCACTTATTTCTAATTTTATTCACAAAGCTAGTGTATTATTTGCAATTTCTATAACCATCATCACCACCAGCCTACACATATCAAGGCAAATTAAAAATAAAAAACCCCACAAACCAAGGAGTGAAATAAATACTGGGTGCTGGGTCATTCCAGATGTGCCTTAGTAGCAGTTCTTCCAAGTAAGAACTAGACTAGAATGTTAAAATCTGCGTTTGGTCACTGGGTCATCAGCATTGTCTCTAGTTGGGAGGTGGTTAGAAGCATTGTCTCAGGCATTGTCTCACAATTGCTTTTTAGCAAGATCCTCAGGAGCTCTATATGGAAGATTTACACATGTGAGACCTGGACATTCCAGTAGCAAAGATGACTAAATGTTGTTGTTGTTAGGTGGCATTGAGTTGGGAACAACTCCTAATGGCCCTATGTACAACAGAACACTCTCCAATTCTGTGCCAGGAACACGATCTTTTTTATATTTAAGCCCATTGTTGCCGACACTATGGCAGTCCATCTAGTTGAGGGTCTTCCTTTTTTTTTACTGACCAGCTACTCTCCCAAACATGATGTCCTTCTCCAGGGATGGGTCCCTCCTGAAAACATGTCCAAAATACATGAGACATAGACTAGCCATCCTGGCTTCCAAGCAGTACTCTAGTTGTAGTTTTTCTCAAACAGATCTGTTGGTTCTTTTGGCTGTCCATGGTATATTCAATGTTTGTTTCCAGCACCATAATTCAAAAGCATCAATTCTTCTCCTGTCTCCCTTATTCACTGTCTGCCTTTCACAATCCTCTGATAAGACTGAAAATCCCATGGCATGAGTCAGGTGCACCTTCATTCATCTTCAGTGTGACATCATTACTTTCAATACTTTAAAGAGGTCTTTTGCAAAAGCTTTTCCCAATGCATTGCAATGCATCGTTTGATTTCTTGACTGTTGTTTCCACAGGTGTTGATTGTAGACCAAGTAAAGCAAACTCTTGGGCAACCTGAATCTTTTCTCTGTTTATCATGAAGTTGCACACTGACCCAGTTGTAAGGATTTTTGCTGTCTTGATGTTGAGTCACAATCCATACTGAAGACTGTGTTCTTTGATCTTCATCAGCAAATGTTTCAAATCCTCTTCACTTTCAGCAAGCAGAGATGTGTCATTTGCATAACACAGGTTGTTAATGAGTCTTCCTCCAATCATGATGTTGCATTCTTCTTTATAAAGTCCAGCTTCTTGGATTATTTGTTCAGCATGGAGATTGAAGTGGTACATCGAAAGGATATAGCCCTGAAGAATACCTTTCTCAATTTTAAAACAAGCAATGTTTTCTTATTCTGTTTGAATGACTGCCTCCTAGTCCATGTACAGATTCCTCATGAGTACAATTCAGTGCTCTGATATTCCCATTCTTCACAGTGTTGTCCATAATTTGTTATGATCTACACAGTCAAATACCTTTGCATAGCTGATAAAACATAGACACCTTTCTGATATTCTCTGCTTTTGGCTAATATCCATCTGACATCAGCAATAATGTTACTGGTTCCATGCCCTCTTCTGAGTCCAGCTTGATTTTCTGGTAGTTCCTTTTCTATATACTTCTACAGTCACTTTTGTATGATCTTTAGTAAAATTTTGTTTGTGTATGATATTAATGATATTGATGAAAAACTGTTGTTGTTGTTAAGTGCCCTTGAGTCAGCGTCCAACTCATAGCAACCCTATGTCCAACAGGCAAAACAGTATTACTATTGCTTCTCTGCTAGTCATAGGATTTTCAATGGCTGATTATTTTGGGGGAATGGGTTGCCGGGCCCTTCTCCCAACGATGACTGAATATCTACCATAAAAATTACTCTTTGGGTTTAATAATAGAACTTCCTAGTTTTGACTGCTTCCCAGGTAACCCATGCAAAGGATTCATTGCTGCCATGAGGATGTTTTGTCAGAAACAGACGAACACATTTGTGTCTTTCTACAGTATCAGAATGTATTTAAGCTGTGTCATTTTTGTTGGCATTAATTTGCCGAGTATTCCTGATTTAACTTGATAGTCAATATTCATCAGTAATCACAAGTTCTTTTATTCTTATTACTAATTTTGATTCTCAGATCACACATTATTACACTTTACATAGATGCATTTACCTGATGTTTGTATATTTGTGTATAGAGTAGCAACTGAAGGATTAAAGAGGCCACAGAGTTCAAAGGGGGCTTGCTGAAGGCAAGAGCAGGGAGCTGATACAGAAGTGAAGAGAGTCACTGCAGGTGGTTAGAAGGGATATTAATAAACCCAGTCTCAGAGTTGTTGGAGGTGTGGAATCAGTCTTAAATCCAGGAGCCAAGGAACGGCAGGGCTAGTTTGAGGTCAGATGTGGAGCTAAGTCAGGATGAGGTGCAGAGCTTGTTCAAGACACACAATTGGGTCCAGAAGAAAGGCAGGTCAGATGGGCTGTGTCAGCCATGGTGATCAAGTGAAAGTGAAGCCCTGGGGACAGAGTGTGCCATTCATCACCTGTTGATCTGAGACATATGTGCTACTTGGTTTGATGAGAGGTTAGTGGATGCTATCTTGCGCCAGCATAAGGTATCCCTCCTTTCTCATGATCCACCTTGAAGAGTGACATCACTTATCGGGTCTAGAGTATTCAAAAATTGACCTGGCTCTTTTGATGTAGTTTTGACATGCCCATGTGTCAATGTGTTCTTGACTTGATTTGGTAACCTCATAGGTGATAACATTGTACTTGCATAAGTAGGTTATTATCGATTTGTGCCTCATGGCTTATGCTGGAAAAATGGTGGTTGTTTACTTGCACAAATCAGATGGAGAGTCATCTTGCCTCAGCATTTACACTCAAAATGGAGGAGAGTGGCATTTTGTGAAATGGAGTAACTCAGGCAGGGCATAACATGAAAGCTATTATTTTATACAATTTGGAGTAATATAGATCAGGCCATGGCCTGATCTCTACAATTTCCAAGCTGCTTATGCACAACTGTCATAGCCATTGGACCAAATTCAGTCCAGCAGAATATGAGTAGAATGTTGTTTGTGGTGTCCAGGTCATGTGGAGGAAGTAACTTGTGCATGAACTACCCAAGTTTTTATCCTGCTTGCTGCTGCCTGGTAGATGATAAAAATGTGAGTAGCTAAACTGTACCCAGAGAAAGGAGTCATAATAAAGATATATTAACCAATTCTGGACTGTTCTTGAAAGAAAAAATCTTTCACTTGCTTAAGCCACTTCTTTTTTTCTTTTTTAATTGTAATAGTATAGCTAATATAATACCTAAATTTAATTATAGCTAGTAAAATATCTAAATTTGACTGAATCTCTTTCATTCTATTTAAGCAATATATAATGACAAAATAAAGCCCAGTGAATTATTTTTATAACTTCCCATCAATGACTTTTTCAGGGGCTGGATCATCTAGTGCAATCCAATTATTAATTCAAGTCAATCACCACTTTTATCTCTTTTGCAACGTCCAAGTTCTTGCTACTTAGCAGTCTTTGAATTAAAGATATGTGACTCCCTCTAACAGGTAAAATAATCAAAATATTACCAGAAAAAGTCATGAAAATGTCCCAGAGCATGCAACATAATTAGGCAATTATTTATCTTTCTGGTTTTGAATATTAATTTTGGTGTTATATCTTAAACCCAAAATAATTGATTTTTTTCTGATTATACAATTTTATACTAGGCAAAACAAATGCTGTTTAGCTTCAGGACTTATCTTACTGCTACAGGATCCCCTAGAGTTTTTCAATATATTCCTTGCATTCTGCTCTGCATAGAGAATACATTCATTTACAGAGCTGGCCCCAACTTTGTGTCTTTGATCTGAATAGAATTTTTAAAATACTATTTGTAAAATAGTTTTAGATTTATAGAAAAATTGCAAAAGTAGTGTAGAGAGATCTCTCACGTATATGCAGTCAGCCCCCTGTGGTTTCTACATCTGCAGATTGAACCAACTGTGGACTGAAAATATTTGGGAAAAAAATGTGTCTATACTCCCACTTGTACATTTTTTTCTTATTCTCTAAATAATATTGTATGGCAAGTATTTATATAGTATTAGGTATTGTACAAGTAATATAAAATGATTTAAGATACACTAGAAAGCATAGATTACATGCAAATATTATGCCATTTTATAGAAAGGACTTAAATGTCCTTGGGTTTTGATATCCAAGGGGTCCTGGATCTAATTCTTGCCATATACAGAGGAGGAACTGTATCTCACACCCAGTTTTCACTACTAGTTCCATTGTTCATTAATGTGGTGCATTTATTACTATTAATGAACCAATATTGATTTCTTATTATTTATTAACTTCCATACTTGTTCAGTCATCTTTAGTTTTCATTTAATGTCCTTTCTCTGTTTCAGGATCCTATTTTCATTTTATTTCATTTCATGTCTTGTCTCCTAAGTCTCTCTTAGGTTGTGATAATCTCTTATACTTTCCTTGTTTTTGATGGCATTGGCTTTTTAAAAATATTAGTGAGATATGTTGTTAGATATCCCTCCATTACAATTTGCTGATGTTTTTCCATGATTAAACTGACATGATAGTATTTGGGGAGAAATACCACAGGATGTGCAATCTCTATCACTTCTCATTAATACCATCAACATGATTTGTAACTTGATATTGTCCTGATCACCTAGGTGAGATAGTGACTGATTCCTCCTCCATGGGGTTATTATTTTCTTTGTTCCCTCCTTCTATACTCTTCTATTGGAAGGCAGTCATATACACAGCCCACACTTAAGGATTGAGAAGTTATGCTCCTTCTCTTTGAAAGTAGAGTATATGCATAAACGGACCAAAGTTTTTATTCCTCATTTCTTTATTTTTTAGAGTTGTCTTAAAATTTATAAGATCACACTGTTTTTGAATATTTGGCAAACACATTTTAGAGAACCCTAATTGTCTATATCTTTAGACAGTTAATATATTTACTTTGATGGTGAGAACTGCCCTAAATTTCTGTGTGATATAATTATGGAATGAGGTTTAAAGAAGGTGTGTTAAAATAATATTTATAATTTTCTCACTGTGTGATAAGAAATGTCATAAGTGGTGTTAGTTCATTGATATTAAACTCACTATATTATATGGAAGTATGTATTATTGTTAATCTACCACTGGGACTCAGATTACTAAATAGCTTTCCCCAGTTCCCAGAATTATTGATAGTGGGTCAGTAAATTTAGTCCAGTATTTTTCAGGTTAAATTTAAGTGACAGTGATGAGATTGATGTTACATATTCAATTATAATGTTAAGTCAAAAACATTGTATTCAGCAAAACTTAGAGCATGTATCTTCTGAAAGTTTTATATAATGACAGTTGTAAGGATGATCCAAATTTATCATCCAAAAAGAAGTCGACATTCAAATGAAAGCCTATCCATATGACATTGATCATCTGAAAATTTCAACTGTGAAAGATGATAGATATATCTAGATTTCCATTTGGAAAGTTGCAGATACTTTGGGCAATTCATGATCTCTCCAAAAACTATGTCATTTTATTTTGTCCCTTCAATCCCTTCCATTTGTTGATAATCTTGAGTGGAATTTTGAGAACATATAATTGAAATTGATAGTAGTTAGGTAAGCTTTTTTCCATTCTGTTGATGGAATAAGAACAGAATTTTTTGCCCAATTAAAAATTTTGAATTATATGATTTATTGGAATGTGTGTTTCTTATTTATATTACATTAGTTGTACTGTTATATAATTGCTTAACAAAATTTACAAGCAACTGAGAAATGTTGCAGTGGCAGGGATTGCAGATTGGAAGCACTTTCTCATATGTATTTAACAGCTATCAAACTTTTACTGAATTAAGTGTACTTACAACTGGCACTTAAAGAATTAACAAGACACCAGGCATTTGTACAAGTTTCCAAACAGAGTGACATTGATTAGAACTGCCCTTGCTCCAGAGACAGCAAATAGAAAGACTTGTAAGATTCTGCATTAATGGAAATAGTGACAATACATTTGATAGGTGTTGCACATAGAAAATGAACTAAGGATCATTTTGCCATCATCCCATTTTTAAAAGAATAATGCCTCTTTGACTAAATTTCATGTTAACAATGGTTTTCACTCCTTTACTCTTGAAATTTCAGTTGTGTTAAAATCAAACTTAGATAAATTCATTGGACTGCCTACTTTGACATACATATTTTAAGCCTGCAAATTTAAGAGATATTTAAATGGCTTTAAATAACTTGTTTTCAGCTACCCTATATCATCTTGTTTTATCATTTAAAAAGGATCAGTGTTAGAAAACTGAAGTCACTGGTAGAATTAAGTAAAGCTTTTCGCATTTATCTTTTCAATTGAATTAACAGATAAGGACCTCAGCAATGACTCAGTGAGAGGTTATTAAGTTCAGGAGCTAATATTTCTCTAATATGACCAAATCAACAGCATCTATAATGTATAAGTCAATCTTGATAAAATACATAAGAGCATAGCAGCTTCCTTAATAAACCACCAAAATTTAGTGCACAAAGTGTATTACCTGTGTGCTACAAATTTGTTTTTCACTTATTGAAGTCACATTTGGAACTGATTTAACTTTGGTTTCACAGAGATATGTGTTTGGTATTTTATTCTTTTGATGGACTCAAGCCTCTGAAGATGTTTATGCCATTGATGTCAAATTTTACATTCAAAATCTCCTTCAAAGCTATCAAATTTAGAGTATAGGATCTGACTGTAAAATACTAATGATTCAGTTCTACTTCAAAATTCCACCCTAAGTAAACTAAATAAAAAAATGGAAATTTATACATCTAGCTATTAATTGAAAAAAAGGATCTATTAAACAGCCTTGGGATAACAAGCCAATGAAAAAGCACATGACCATGAATACTTTTCTGTAATAGAAAAATACTTTATCATATGGAAAATGTCCATAATGTATTTTTGGTGAAAGTGGAGTGTGCTAACCTTAAGATCTCAATTTTAAGAAGAAATAGTTGAATATATGAATGGACAGACAAGGAAACAGGAAGATAGCTGTAGCAAGGGCAGAAGAAAAAGATGAGAAGGATAGAGGAAACTGAAATGATAACACTAATATCATTGATTTATTTTATTGTGAGGGGTTTTTTTGCATTTTTCAAGCAAAATGAATTATATTGACCTATCATAAGAATAAAACAATGGTATAGTTGTTAAAAGTATTAGGAATTTTGATAGTCATTTCAGGCCCACTTGCTTTATATTAGGGAACCTGTAATCAAGAGGGCATAGTCTTACACCAAGGATTGAAGTTTCAAAGTGGGAGGAGCCACCCAAAGCCCGGGCTGCTGCTTGTAGTTAAACACTGAATTCACTAGACCCCAGTGCTCTTGAATTTGTTATTAGTCAGCTTTCCATCACTGTAATGAAATACCTGAATCTAAAACTTATAAATAAAAGGAAGCTTATTTTACCTCATGGATTTGGGGATTCCAGTTCATGATCAAGTGTTCCCATTGCTTTGGGATTCCACCAGGGCATAACATCACAAGGAGAGCCCATGGTGAAACAAACCCACTTACCTTATCAGCTGGGAAACAAAGAGAAAGAGAAAGAGAAAGAGAATGGGATTACAGAGTCCTCTTCAAGGGCATATCCCAATGACTTAGAGGCTTCCTAGTAGGCCCCATTCTTAAAAGTTACACCACCTCCCAATTGTGCCACCCTGGGTTTAATACATGGACTTTTGAGGGATATAAATATTCTAACTACAGTACTTTCCTTTCCCTGCCAGTTGGTTACTTACTGTTAGATCTTTAGACATTGTGAGCCTAGAAACTTCATAAGAAAGTGGGCATGAAATGATGTGATATGTTGTTGTTATGTTGTTATATGCCTTCAAGTCAGATCTAAGTCATAGGGACCCTAAATACAGCAGAACCAAACAATGCCTAATTCTGTGCCACACACCTGATCTTTAGTGTTTGATCCCATTGTTGTAGTCATGATGTTTCTTCTCATTTTGAGTCGTGCCACATCAGCAAAAGGAGATCCTGGGGGCTTTATTCCATTCTTGTCATTAAGGTATGCTACACTGAGGAGGTAGCTCTTCCTGTCATTTCCTGAATGCCTTCCAGCTCATTTTTTGGCACTATATTTGCAGTGCTTCTGTAGTTCATTGTGCTATGAGGGTTTGCATGTTGCTGTGATGTTGGAAGCTGTGCCACTGTTATTTCAGGTACCAGCAGGACCACCAATGGTAGACAGGTTTCAGCTGAGATTCCAGACTAAGACAGATTAGGAAGAAGGAGTTGGCAGCCCACTCAAAAAGCAACTTGCCATTGAAAATCCTATGAATAGCAGATGTGATATGGAGGGTAAAAATAACTTTTCAAATTCTCTGGGAGATTGGGAAGAGAGGAGTGGTAAAAGCCCTCCATTATTAAAGATGGGCTATCCTTGATCTGCTGGCAGCCATACCAGTGTAGCATCCGATCCCATCAGATCTTGAAAGCTAAACAGGGTCAGTCCTGGTTAGTACTTGGAAGGGAGACCGCCTGGAAACACCAGCTTCTGTAGGATTGGGAGAAGGACCCGGCAACCCACTCCCCCAAACAATCAGCCATTGAAAACTCTATGAATAGCAGAGAAGCATGGCAGTGGTGTTTCACTTGTTGTACCTAGGGTTCCTATGAGTCAGACACTGACTCAATGTCACCTAAAAACAACAACATCCTTGATCCATGTATTTATGTTGTAGTTGTTGTTGTTGTTAAGTGCCATCAAGTCGAGTCTGGCTCATAGCATCCCTATGTACAGAAGATTGAAACACTTCCTGATTCTGTGCTAGGCACACCATCTTATTTATGTTTAAGCCCACTGCTGCAGACACTGTGTCAACTGATCTGGTGGAGGGTTTTCTTCTTTTGCATTGACCTGCCACTCTCCCAAACATGATGTCTTTCTCTAGCAATTGACCTCTCCTGACTACATGTCCGAAATATGTAAGATGTAGTCTGGCCATTCTTGCTTCCAAGGAGGACTCTGGTTGCACTTCTTCTAGGACAGATCTGTTGGTTTTTTTGGCAGTCCATGGTATATTCAATAGACGGCTCCAGCACCATAATTCAAAAGCATCAATTCTTTTTCTGTCTCTCTTGTTCAATGTCCAGCTTTCACAACCATATGATCACTGAAAATACCATGGCATGAGTCAGATGCACCTTCGTCTTCAATGTGACATCTTTGCTTTTCAATACTCTAAAGAGATCTTTGCCACAGGTTTTTGTAGAGCAATGCATCTTTTGATTTATTGACTGCTGCTTCCACAGGTGTTGATTATAGAGCCAAGCAAAGCAAAATCTTGGACAACCTCAATCTTTTCTCCATTTATTGTGAAGTTGCATACTGAGCCAGTTGTAAGGATTTTTGTTTTGTTGATGTTTAGTCGCAACCCATATTGAAGGCTATGATCTTTGATCTTGGTCAGTAAAAGTTTTAAATCCTCTTTAGTTTCAACAAGCAGAATTGTGTCATCTGCCTAACGCAGGTTGTTAATGAGTCTTCCTCCAGTCTTGATGCCAAGTTCTTCCTCATAAAGTCCAGCTTCATGGATTATTTGCTCACCATATAAATTGAAGAGATAGGGTGAAAGTATACAGCCCTGATGCACACCTTTCTCAACTTTAAACCAGGCAGTGTTTCCTTGTTCTATTCAAACAACTGCCTCCTGATTCACATACAGATTTCTCATGAGTCCAATTAGGTGCTATGGTATTCCCATTTCTGAAGTGTTACCCATAATTTATTATGATCCACACAGTCAAATGCCTTTGCATAGTCAATAAAGCATAGATAGACATCTTTCTGATATTCTCTGCTTTCAGCTAATGTCCACCTGACATCAGCAATGATGTCCCTGATTCCCTGCCCTCTTCTGAATCCAGCTTGATTTTCCAGTAATTCCCTGTCTATATACTGCTGCAGTCACTTTTGAATGATCTTCAGTAAAATTTTGCTTGTGTGTGATATTAATGATATTGTCCAATAGTTTGCACATTCAGTTGGATCCTCTTTTTTGGGAATAGGCACAAATATGGATCTCTTCCAGTCAGTTGGCCAGGTAGCTGTTTTCCAAATCTGTTGGCATAAACATGTTAACACCTCCAGTGCTGCATCTGTTTGTTGAAACATCTCTATTGGTATCCCATCAATTCCTGGAGCCTTGTGTTTCGCCAGTTCTTTCAAGGCAGCTTCCGTTTCGTCCTTCAATATCATTGGTTCCTCTTCATATAAAACCTTTTGAAACGGTTGGTGATCTACCAATTCTTTTTCATGTAAGGACTCTGTGTATTCCTTCCATCTTCTTTTGATGTTTCCTCCATTGTTTAATATTTTCCTGTAGAATCTTTCACTATTGCCAGTGGAGGCTTGAATTTTTTCTTCACTTCCTTAAGTTTGAGAAACACAGAGTGTGTTCTTCTCTTTTGGTTTTTTGCCTCCAGCTCTTTGCACATGTCATTATAATATTTGTTTTTGTCTTCTTGAGCTGCCTTTTGAAATCTTCTATTTAGATCCTTAACTTCATTATGTCTTCCTTTTACTTTAGCTGCTGGACATTCAAGGGCAAGGTCCAGTGTCTCTTTTGACATGCAATTTGGTCTTTTCTTTTTTTCTTGCCTTTTTAATAACCTTTTGCTTTCTTCTTGAATGATATTTTTTATGTCATGCCACAACTCATCTGGTCTCCTATCACTTGTATCTTGCCACAGTCCAGCTGCAGCCTAGGATCCAGGGGTTCCCGAAGACAGATGAGGAGTCGGCCATGGGTAACAGACACAGTAGCTCGGAGACTATGTGGATCTGTTCCATGTTCAGAAAACTCAATGTTTTATACAATTTTTTAGGCTGAGGTCATGCAAGCAGTAAGAGTAGCACATGTAGTTATTCATGAAACAAAGTTTCACAAGCACCTGTTAATCATAATAACCCATAGTTCAAAACACAAACTTTACTATCTCTAGACACCAAACACTTGGAAGGTTTTTTTCTTTTTAGGCTTTTCATAAATGATAAACTATAATAGAGTATTTGAACTCTATCCTTATTGAACAACAGCCTCTACTTTTTTTCTCTAACTGGGAACCAAGGTCTGTAGATAAGCACCTCCCCATGCTGTATATCCACTCTTTTCCCCAGCTAGGAGCCAAGGTCGGCCTTTGGACAGATAAGCATCTCCATGTTAAATTGTCAAGGAGGCTTTTGTGCTGTGGGAACCGGTCTGTGTATTCTTTTTATTGTTCTATACTTTCTTTGTAAACCTTAGTTATCATAGGTGGGGCCACTTCAGTCCAAGTAGGTGCTAACAACTCAGCCTGCTGCAGCTGAAGCATAAATTACTTAACACTTGAGTTCCAGGGTGGAAAGTGCTGATCAGCTTTAACTAGAATATTATCCATATATCCCTTACAATTGGTGGTCATTACTTTCAATTCAGTTATAAATTCCCCCAGTCATGTCATTCTTTCAGCATTCATTTCATTAGAGTTTAATACAATATTAGTTATGAGTATTAGTCCTAAACATGAAGTAATTATGTTCATAATAATTAGAAGCAGTAATCCTATTTCTAGAAAGCAAAAAGCACATATTCCTTTTCTCCATCCCCATCCATTTCTTGGAAGATGAGTTCCTTGAACCTCTCTTCCCCATATCCGGACCCTGTCAGACAATATGGTTAGAAATGGCTGTGGCAGTATCTAATGCATTAAACCTATTCTTGAGGTGGTCTCTGAACTCCAGTGGGATATGATCAAGGTCATACCTTGGCTCTTGAAAACTTGTTCTAATTTTCTTCAGCTTCAGTTTGAACTTGCATATGGGGAGTAGATGGTCTGATCCACAATCAGCACCTGGTCTTGTTTTGACATTTAATATAGAGCTCTTCCGTTGTCTCTTTCCACATATATAGTCAATTTGATTCCTGTATGTTCCATCTGGTGATGTCCATGTGTATAATCACCATATATGTTGTTGAAAAATGTATTTGCAATGAAAAGGTCATTGGTCTCACAAAATTCTATCATGTGGTCTATTATTCAAATTTATGCACCCACCACTAAGGCCACAAATGAAGAAAGGGAAGATTTCTACCAGCTTCTGCAATATGAAGTAGATCAAACATGCAATCAGGGTGTACTGATAATTACTGGTGACTGGAATGCAAAGGCTGGAACCAAAGAATAAGGTTTGTTGTTAGGTGCCGTCAAGTTGGTATCCGACTCATAGCAATCCTCATAGGGTTTTCAATGGCTGACCATTTTGGGATTGCCTTGAGAGTGGATTGCCAGGCCCTTCTCCCATGAGAATAAGGTTTAGTAGTTGGAAAATATGGTCTTGGTGACTGAAATGATCCCGGAGATTGCATGATAGAATTTTGTCAGACCAATGACCTTTTCATTGCAAACACATGTATTTATAGGATAGCATATACAGTGAACAGGGAGTAAGATGTCAAAATAGAAGCTGCCTCTGAATGATATCATGAAGAAAAAGGATAAGGAAGGACAGCCTCAATTTCAAAGAGAGAAAGACTAGAAAAGCACAGAAATCATAGTGGGGGTGATAACACAGTTTCAAAGTTCAGAAAACAGAATGGCTACACAGTAAGAAGGAGTGAGCAGGACATATTTCAAGCCTTGCATCCCCACTAGTGGGGGAGCAACAGAAGGTTTATTCAAAATGTAAGCCAGGTGGCCCTCATGAAGACACTGGTAAACCCAGAGAACAGGCCCACTGTCCTTGGAACCCTTGGAACCAGCTAGGGGATGCTGTGAAACAGTGACTCTTCATGACTGATGGATCAGCCTTGGAGAAAAGATCCGTTTTGTCAGGCTTCATGTTTCTGAGGTCTGTGATCAGAAGCCATCTTGAGAGGGAACTTCCTGTATGAAATTGAGCTATCCTAGAGGCCTGAAAACAAGGACCAATCCATGGGTTAGGGAGCCTGGGGAAACTTACCATAACCTGGTGGTGGCTCATGGTGGGAGCAGGCAGTTGTAGAGAGGGAGATGGTGGTACGCCAACACACTGAGAATTTCAGGCAACAGGAGGCTTGGACAAAGTCCACAGTAGCCCCACCTTCTGAGGGAAGGAGTTAATCCTATCTCCTGAGGGGAACTGTGGAGACTGGCAACCCCAAGTTGAGGTTAGCAGGCATCTCTACTTCTGGAGCCACCTATGTACCATGCAGTTCAGTGCCTATATAACTTAGAACTCTTAGGGACAGCAGAGTACTTGATCTCTGCAGCATCCTCCTGCCTTCAGAATGTTCAGTGCTGAGCAGGATATAAAAGCACCATTATGGACCATTCAGTAGAGATGTCAGTGTTCTGTTTGCTACCCACTGACTCCTTAGAGCATTGTGCAGATTCCCCCTGGTTTAGAAATTAGCCATCTCAGAGTGTACAAGCTGGGGATTCTCTGGCATGTGTGAGTACCGGCCTGGCCCACAAGTTGCAAAGCTAAGTGTGGCCAAAAGAAGCTCCAGGTACTCAAAGAAGTTCCTATAGCGAAGGCAGCCTAGCCTAACATCCTTGACTGGTCCAGGCTGAGCCCTTACATAAATGGTAGAAAAGGTAAGAGGCTCCATCTTCAAATAACCAACACCTGGAAACTTCAATATTCCAATTTTTCTTTATTGTGTGATCAGAGTTTTTACTTTTTTCTCTTTTCTCTCCTTCTTCCTACCATTCTCCTTTTTTCTTTCTTGTATTTTACCATGCTATTGCTTTCTTTTTGCCTTTCCCTTGCCCTCTTCTTTTACTTTAGACAATACTACTTTTACTTTTATTCCAAATGATATTAAATTCATAGCTTTCTATAAATTATTCTTGCCATTTTCAGAATGAGAGAAAATCTTTGCAACTATACATCTCACAGGGGATTAATGTCTATACTATATAAAGTTCTCAAAAAAACTAAATGAAAAATGTCAATCCAGTTAATAAATGGAGAAGTGAATTGAACAGACAGTTCTCAGAAGTCCAAATGGTTGATAAACATATGAAACAATGTTCAATGTCCCTAGCCTTCAGGGAAATGCAAATCAAAACTATATTAAGAATCATTTAATCTTACTCTAGTCAGAATGGTGAACATCAACAAAACAAGCAAAACATGCTGGCCAGGAGATAGAAAAAAAAGAACACTTACACACTGCTGATAGGCATGTAAATGAGTATAAGCATAATGGAAATTAGTATGGAGGTTCCTGAAGAAACTAAAAATAAAACTACCTTATGATCCAGGTACATGACCTTTGGGTATATCCCCCAGGAATCTAAGTCAGTGAACCACAGAGCTGCCTGCATTTCCATGTTTATTCCAGTACAGTTCACAATAGCCAATATGTGGAGCTAACCTAAGTGCCCATCAACAGGTGAATGTTTAAAGAAAATGTGGTGTATATACACAATGGAGTTTTATTTAGCCATAAAGGAAAACAAAATTATGTCATTTGCATGAAAATGGATGGAACTGGGTATCATCATATGAAATGAAGTCAAAGTCAGAAAAACAAATAACACATGTTCTCTCATGCAGAAGCTAAATTGGAAAACAAAAGAAAACAAAACATATATATATATATGAATCTTAAAGGTAAAAGGAGGATTATCTGGATAGAGGAATGCCTAGGGTAGAAGAAAATCAGCAGGAGGGAAGAACTAGGGGAGGTAAATGGAGGAGAATGACAGCCAAGCCCACAGTACATAGTATGAAAATTCCTTTATGAAACCCATTTATTGTATGTTAATTAAAAATAAAATTTAAGCTGAGCATGGCGGCACATGCCTCTAACCCCACCTACTTGAGAGGCTGAGGCAGGAGGATCACAATATTGAGGCAAGAGGCATCCTGCATGACTTAGTGAGACCCTGTCTCAAAATAAAAGGTATGAAAAATGGGCTGGGGGTATAGACCAGTGGTAGGATGCTTGCAAAGTATGTGAAAAGTCCTGGGTTCAACCCCCAAGTACTACCAAAAAAATTAAAAAATTTAAAAAATTATATATGGCATTTTCAGAAATTAGAGGTATAAAGATGGAGTCTTAATCAAAGGTACATTTTGCAGTAACATGTTTAATTCAATTCCCTTCTTCAATTAATGTTAAAGGGCATTTTTAAAAGCTTTACTGATTTATGAACAGTCAAGTTCATCATATATTAATAGAATATGGTATATAGAAATTGTTATAAATTATTAATTATGGGGGAAATTAGTGAAGGATAGGGCATGAATTTTTATGTATAACCCATTTGCTCCTCTCGTCATTTTTGGATTAATAGCCAGGTAATGTAGTACAAAACAGATTTTTAAAGTAAGATTTAAACTAGGTGCAAAATGAAATTCATCATTTGCTAGATTGTGATGGTCAGATTACTTAAATTCTGAGATGAATACTGCATTAGTTAATTTCTTGAGTGGGGGGATGGAAGGAGAGAGAATGCCATTGGTTGTTGTCTGTGGTATATGTTGCAAATATTTTCTACCAGCTAGTTGTCTTTTTATTTTGGGTAGGTGGGCTATTTATTGCAAAGATGTAGCAAGTTATATAGTCAAAATAATTAATGTTTTCCTTTTGTTACTTCTAAATTTGTGTCTTAGTTAAGCAGACATTTTCTTCACCAAGATTATAGAGAAAGTTACTTATTTGCAAGTATTTACAGGATTTATTTGGCAGTACTTGGGGGTTGAACCCAAGGCCTCACACATACTTTGCAAGTGCTCTATTAATGGGCTACGCTCCTAGCCCATTGTTAATTGTTATCCAGTGAATTTTTAATTTTTTAAAAGCTTATTACAATAAAAGACACATTGCCATTAATCTCCCTCAAAACACTCCCGTCTTTTTTTCCCTTTAGTAGTAAATGATGATGGGATACAGAGTAATACATTGACTTTTTCCATTATGCATCCTTTACATCACTTATGGCAACACTTTCATTGACCCACAAAGTTTATGGAGCCTTATGTATATAGTCAAGCTCTGGTGCTTATTTGGGTTGTTGTTATTGTTGTTTTTAGGTGCCCTCAAATCAGTGTCCAGCCCATAGCAACCCTACTTATAACAGGCAAAACACTATTGTTGTACTTTTCTGCTATTCATAGGGTTTTTGATGGTTTATTGTTTGGGGGGAGTGAGTTGCCCTGTCCTTCTCTCAAGCCTACAGCACCTGGTGTTCCCAGGTGGTCTTCTATCCAAGAACTAACCAGGCCTGACACTGCTTAGCTTCCAAGATCTGACAGGATTGGATGCCACACTGGTACAGCTGCAGGCATTATTTGGGTTATATTCCCCTATTTTTCCAATAAACTCATGAAGTTGTGCTATTTACATTGAGATTGACTTCTTCCCCTTCATCCCTCCACATTGATCCTCCTCCCCAATCCATCTTCTCCAATCTTCGTTTCCCTTTGCTAGTTCCCTCCCTCCTTCTTTCTATTCTTCATATTGTCCTTTCTACACTGGTTAATTGTGTGTTTTTATGTATCAATTTATCTATAGGATTTTTTCTCCCTTTAAGTATGATTCAGCTCCCACATATGAATGAGAATATATTATATTTCTCTTTTTGAATTTGTGTTTATTCACTTAAGATGTTCTCCAATTCCATCCATTTTGCTACAGATGATATTATTTCATTTTTTTAAATTGATGAGTAGTTTTCCATTGTGTATATGTACCATAGTTTTTTTTAATCCATTCTTCTGTTGATAGGCACATTGGTTGGTTCCATATCCTTGCTATTGTGAAAAGTACTGCATTGAATATGGACATGCAGGTGTCTCTGTGGTATGATGACTTGTCTCCCTTTGGATATATTCCCAGTAGTGGTATAGCTGGGTAGGGTCAAATGGAAGTTTTATTTTTAGTTTTCTGAAGTATCTCCATATTGATTTCTGGGGTGGTAGAACCAACAGTATAAGAGGATTCCCTTTTCTCTGCAACCTCATTAGCATTTGTTACTATTTGTTTTGTTGATCTTGGCCATTCTTACTGCAGTTAGGAGGAATCTCAGAGTTGTTTTGATTTGCATTTCCCTAATGGCTAGGGATCTTGAGCATTTTTTCATGCGCTTCTTAACCTTATGGACTTCATTTGAGAACTGCCTGTTCAGTTCCTTTGTCCACTTGTGTATTGGGTTATTTGTTTCCTTGGGAATTGCTTTCTTAAGTTCTTTGTAAATTATAGAAATTAATCCTCTGTCAGATGTATAGGATGCGAAGATTTTCTCCCATTCAGTGGGATCTTTCTTAACTGTTGATTGTTTCCTTGAACACACTTATCCCATCATTTTTTACCACTTCCTGAAAAAGTTCTGGAAGTTCTCCTTTTGAGTGTCTTTAGTTGTGCTGTCCTGGCTGCCTTGATATCCTAAGTTGATTTAAAATGTTTACATTTCATGGTCATGTTGACTTTGGGAAATTGTCCAAGCTGAGTTTGCACCCAGGAACGCTGCAGTGAACTCTATTATAAGGATTTGTTAGAGTGTTTAAGAAATGATGCAAGTAGAAAGTTCCCTTAAAAATTGGCACCGTGTCACATATTTCTTGTGGTACACCAATTTCTGTCAAATAAAGACATTATGGTGCTGGGCATAATGGCTCATGCCTATATTCTCAGCAAGTTGAGAGGCAGAGGCAGGAGGACTGGAGGTCTGAAGCCAGAGGCTGCTTCCCTGATACAGAGAGCCCCTATGTCAAAATAAATAAATAAATAAATAAATAAATAAATAAATAAATAACAATGGGCTAAGGGTGTAGCCCAGTAGTAGAACACTTGCAAAGTATGTGTGAGGCCTTGGCTTCAACCCCCAAGTACTGCCCCCCCAAAAAAAAAAAAACAAAACCTCTGTCTATCATCTATCTATCATTATCTATCTATCTATCTATCTATCTATCTATCTATCTATCTATCTGTCTGTATGTCTGTCTATCCTCATGCACCTTATTCACCAACTCTGGTACCAGGTAACTTCTGGCACTTCTTTAAAATCAAAATGACCATGAAGGTAAACATATTGAATGGATTTAAGACATCAAGGCCACCAAGATAGTACTACTAAAGACATAGTAAAGCAGACTTCTATAACTACTTCAGAAAGCAGCAATAATGATATGATAGTATATTTGAAGCCACGGGGAGTATTTGAGTGGAAATTAATGGCAATGTGGCTTTAACTGTAATAACTTTTTAAAAACTGTCACCACCTTTTTTTTTTTTTTTTTTGTACTAAGGGATTGAATCTAGGATTTCATGTGTACTTTGCAAGTGCTCTGCCACTGAGTTGAGCCCACATCCCCACACTTTTAAAAGTTTTTATCTTGAGACAGGATTTCACTAAATTGCACAGGCTATCTCTGGCCTCAAACTTGCTATCCTTCTACTTCCACCTCCTAAATCACTGGGATTACCAGCATGCCCCAATGCAAACAGGTAATTCACTATATTGTTTATATCACTGCTCATATTTGATTTTATTTTTTACATTAGAACTCCAATCCACTTGGAGATTATTTTTGCATATGATGTGAAATATAGTTCTAAATTTACCTCTTTCCAAATAGTTACCCGTTTGTCCCACTACCGTTTGTTAACAAATATATTGGTATTTAAGTGATTTGAGATGTCTGTGTTGTCATATATTAAATTTTCCTATGTATTTAGGTTTAAGAGAGACCCTCTGTTCCACTGGTGTGTTTGTCCATGTGTCAGCATCGAAGCATTTTTAAATATTGTGCCTTTGTGTTATATTTTAATCTCACATAAGGCTAGTCTTCATCTAGTTCTTTTACAAGAGTATTTTTCTCTTTATTCTTATATACTTATTCTTTCACATGAACTTCAGTATAATTTATCTCACTTCATGATTTGTTAGTATTTTGATCAATTTAACATTAAATTTATAAATCAGCTTATGGAGAACTGAGAGCCTTCTAATGTGGACTCATTTTGTTCAAGAAGAGAATATATTTTTCTTCTTGTCCAAGTCTTTTTAGTGTCTTTTGAGATAGTTCAAATTTCCCCTTCATAGATTTTAGGCATTTTTGTTCAGTTTATGCTTAATTATTTAGTATTCTTGCTGCTTTTGTAAACAGGATTTTCTCTATGCTTAAGTTCTCTTTTCATGATTAGAAAATATATAAATACTACTGAATTTTATTTTATTTATTTATTTATTTTGCCTGCAGACATAGCACTGTGGCTTCCAATCTCATCAGATCTCAGAAGCTAAGTAGGGTTGGGCCTGGTTAGTTACTGGATGGGAGATCTGCCATTGAAAACCCTATGAATAGCAAAGAAGAACTGACAATAGTGTTTCGCCTGTTGTACATAGGGTCGCTATGAGTTGGATAACAACTCCCTGGCACGTAACAACAATGATAACAAACTGAATTTTTATATTAATTCTATCTCTAGCTAATAAAGAAATACTGTATTCCTCTGCCATTTATCTTCTGGGGTTTCAAAAGTATACTGTTCTAACAACATCAAAAAAAGATAGCTTTCTTTCTTCTTACCCATTTTTATGCTTCCTAATGGTTTCTCTCATCTGACTGCGTTGACCATTCTCTGTGGAATAATGTGAAATAGTAGTAGTGATTATAAGTATTCTTGCCTTATTTCTAATATCACTGAAAGTACTTTTAGTGCTTCCCTAGCAGATATTAGTTTTAAGATTAATGTAAAAAAGTTATGTTAAAAAGGAATTCTATAATTCTCTATTTCCTTGAGTTTTCCAAAATTATAAATTAGTGCCTTTTTGCCAGTCTTTTTCATTGTCTGTGAAGTGCTGAAGTGCTACTGTGACTTTCCCTTAGACTGTTAATATGATATAGGGTGTGAATGGGTTTTCTAATAGTAAACCCATCATGCATTCCTTCAATAACCTGCTTGTTCATTGTGTACCGTTTTCTTAATACAGTGTTAGGTTCTATTTGCTGATACTTTATTTACAATTTTTACTTTAGTATTCTTGACTACTATTGATCTGTAGTTTCCTTGTCTTTTGCTGTAGTTATCTGGTATTAGTGTTCTGGTTGTTTCACAAAAAGAATTATGATGTTTTCCTTTCTTTTCAAAGTTATAAAATCATAGGGGATTAGGACTATCTGGTTTTTGAATGTTTGCAAGAAGTATCTGGTGAAATTGTCTGGGCCAGGTGCCATTTTGTATAGCATTTATCTAGTCATGTGTTATCTTTTGTCTGTGGAACTGGTTTAGTTAAGCCTTCTAACTCAAATGAGATCTATTCTGGGAATCTAAATTTCTCTAGAAAGTAACATAGTATTTCACATTTGTGTAGAAATATAAATAAAATTGCAATAATTAAAATTTTTTACATTGGTTTTAATAGTTATTTTCCCTTATAATTTCTAATTTTGTATATTTGTGCTTTTTCCTTTTTTATTGATCAGATAAACTGAATTTAAAAATTATATTTAGTTTGCATTATTTTACAATTTAAAAGCTGATATTAGTTAATGGAAAACTCTTAAGTATATCTCAGGCAATTTGGACTGACTTTTAAAAT
>VMDO01006527.1:0-44203 GCA_007922755.1 Pedetes capensis
AAGTCTAAAACTCCAATTGATCATTAAGAATTTTGGATTAACCAGACTCTTTCTAATAAGCCTGAAGACCCCCACCAGACTGGCCAAACCTTGCTTAGAACTGTGATGGAGCCTAAGCCTCCTCCTGCCTGACGCTCCTTCCTTCCCAGACAGGTCTGCATCATGCCCTGCAAGCTGCCTCTCCCCCTTCCACTCCTTCCTGCCTTATCCTTCAGAGGTGTTTCCCCCCAAATCTCATACATATCTAATCCCACCTTGGTATCTGCTTTTGATGGACCTGAACTGATACCAGGGGTGTCCAATTATCTAGCATTGCATAAAAACAACCCTAAATAGTGGCTCAAGACAACAACCATTTGATTATATCTCGTGATTCTATGAGTTAGGAATCAGGCCAGGCTCCCCTGCGGTGTTCTTTGGTTCCATGCAGCCAATGGGCTGCTTCACTCACAGTTTGCTATATCAGTGTTTTATTGTTGTTGGTGCTGTTGTTGGGTGCCATCAGGTTGGGTTCAACTCATAACGACCCTGTGTACAACAGAATGAAACACTCACCAACACTGTGCCATACCTGGCACTATCGTCAGTGCTTCTCTGCTATTCATAGGGTTTTCAATGACTGTATTGGGAGTGGGCTACTGGGTCCTTCTCCCATTTTTATGGTGCCAGGGATTGACCCCAGGGCCTCAGAGAGCGCAGAAAACTCTATCAACTGAGCTAAACCCCAGCCCATTACATTAGTGTAGATAACTGCAAATCAGCTAGAACTGTCAACCATATTGCCTGCATACAGCATGTCCAGCACGCAGGTCTTCATTTGTACATCTTTTTGGCTGTCTCCTTAGAAGTCATACAGCATCACTTGTGCCATACTTTACCAGTAATCTTAAACACTCCCAGGGTTAAAATGAGGTGATATGCAACCCCACCCCAGCAAGGCCAAAGAATTTGCAGCTATGTTTCCAAATTGCCACATGGGGTCGCTCTTCCTCTTATAACAACATCTGTCATTTAAACTTGTTCTTAGGTGCCATCGAGTCAGTATCTGACTCATAGCGACCCTCAGGGTTTTCAATAGCTGAGATATTAATTCTAACCAAAAATTGGCTTGATACAACAAAAATCATGTATGGATCAGCAAAATAAGATGTAGTTTGTACCCTCTTTTGTCATTACGACCCAGTTGTCAATGCCCCAGGAAGGGAATTCAAAGGGACTACTATTGTCCAGAAGACATGGATCAATAGAATATGACCATAGTGGGCACAGAAACAACAGTTTCATGGATTCCCTGGGCTTGATCTCCAGCACCACAAATAAAATAAAATAAAATAATAGTTGCATATGATTTCAAAGTGACTAGTGAGGCCTAACTAGCCCAGCCCAGTTCATAAGTAAATAAATAAATAAATATTAAAAACACTCTTTTCTGTGTCTAGTTTTCCACTAACATAAATCACAACTAAGTACAGGACTTTATTGAATTTTTTAATTCATCTGTTAAAATGTTCACATGTATTTTCTTCTTTAGTTTTTTGGTATGGGAAATCATATTAACAGATTTTTCTAATGTACAAATATCTTTTCATGTTCCTAAGAATTAACCGTAATTGATCATGATAGCCTTTTAATTGTTCCCTGTGTTTCTCCTCCTGAAGAGTTAACACACATTAGGATTGCTGTTTCTGCGTTCCATTCCGCAGTGAGTCTGTGCTCCAGTCTGTTTTTATTGCACAACTCTTATCAAGTTTTGATACTAGGGTTATATTGGCTTCAAAAAAGCAAGTCTATCTTATCTTCCTGCGGGGAAGGAGATAATAAGACTAAGTTACCAATCAGTAGAGAACTTTTGAAAATAGAAGTGATTACCAAATTACAATTTGTTCTTTTAAAAGTTAATGAAAATAAGGGGCTGAGGTGTCACTCAGTGATGGGAGCACTTGGTCACCTTGCATAGGTGCTGGGTTCAATCCCCGGCACCAGAAAAAAATTTCAAAAATAACAATAAAAATTGGCATAGTTGTCTAACCCTAGGCATAAAAAATTAAAAATTTAAATTTAAAAAGTAAGTTAATAAAAATAGAGAAATAATGGCTGACCACACAGAAGAACTCCAGTTTATACTTAGAGTCCCGGCACTACTGTCAACAGCAGCCCCTTTCATTCTTAATGTCACTATCTGCAGTAAATTACCCACTCAGGTGAACCACATCCACTGTCGTGGCTTTGATGCCACCTGTTAGCTGTGTTGCTGTGGTAAATGTAGTCGCCTCTCTGAGCTTCAGGCTTCCCACCAACAGAATAGAAACTGTAGCATTTTCCTCCCTGGGTAGTTTAAAGAGCATGTGAAATAAAACGAGTGAACTGTTAAATTCTAAAGAAAAGTTAGTTGAATGTGGCACCAGCCATCCCCAGCGACCCACAAATCAGAGTAAAAATCCGGGCACCCAGATTCAACTCTGACAGAATTCCAAAACTCTCTTAACTAGAGGTGGGGAAGCACAGATGAGGCTACACCCCAAATACTCTGCCCACACCTCCTGTACCTCCCCCCACCACCTGCAGCCCTGTCTACCCATGAGGTAACTGGGGATAGTCTAGGTTTGGGCCCTGGACCCTGAACGCAGTCTCCTTGCAATGCTCTGTACTGAAAATCAGAGAAGCCCAATTGCCTGTTGCACTAGTCAGCCCTTCACCAGTCCTGAGAGGCCTCTGCGCTTCCTTACTCTTGCCAATCCTTCTCTCCAGGACTGCAGAGGTGGAAACACCTACACTGCTTCAGGGCATAACCTTAACTGCTTTTGTCTCCCCTTTCCCTGATGCACCAGAAAATGAAGTGCAAATCTCTTCCTGGCTCTGAAGAAATCAGCTCTCCCTACCCCGGAGCAAGAGGAACATGTTTTTCAAGTTATGGATTTGATGAACCATGAAAATGTGTGGTAAAAGAACAAGAGGGAGCAGTGCCAACCCAGACAAGAGGTGGGCTCCTCTGAGGGTGGGAAGAGGAGGTCTGCAGCTCCAGACAAGGGCTGGGCTCCTGATCGGTACCCAGGAGACACTAAGACTTCCCACCGGAGGTACTTGGTTCTTCCAGGCAAATAGAACCCTGGGCACTGGGTTTCAGAGCTTTGCCAAATATACCAAGCCCTGAAATGTGTCAGGGAATCTGCTGGACTCAGCCAGGCCCAGGATCGTGCAGAAGCAGACAATGGGCAGATCAGCAGTATCTGGGTGGAGAGATGCCTAAGGCTGGGGCAAGACTTAGGAACCTTGGCAAGGAGGGACTGTGACTGGGTGGGGCTGGGAAGCTGTTGGATGATCTACATTTACACTGCTCTTGGCCCAATAGTCTGGCAACTTGGAGTTGAAATTAAGTTGATTTGTGACACATTAAAAAAAAAAAAGTGATGTTCTCCACACTTGAGTTTCTGAGCTTAGATTCAAACTTGCTGCAATATGGTAGATTCCCGACTCAGGGTTTACATCCAGTTGCTTGTCAGTTCTAGAGGAAAGATCAGTTGGCCATCCAGATCACCCTTCCAGACTCTCTCCTGCCACACTCCAGCCATGCCTCAGCCTCTAACGCCTCACTACTCACTGGCCTCGGCCTCTGACCTCGGTCCCAGAAGCTGGACCCGCTTGCCATCTCTCCTGCCCTGTGTTGATGTAGTTAACCTCAGGAAAGAGATGCGTGGAGAATGCAAGGAGTTTCTCCTTTTCAGTTCTACTTTCCAAATTTCTGGGGTAGCCTTAGAACTCTGCAGCCTGCCCTCTCCAGAGAGTAGCAACTGGCTTGGGAGACCACTTACTGGACATCCTTTCAAGTGTTCCAACACATAAGTCAAAACCACAGTACTGAATACTTACATCCTGAAGTGGACTAAGAGTAGTAACTTACAGAAATGTAACAAGACAAAGGGGCTTGGGCTAGGATTTTGGGTAAAGAAGGTACTAGAAAGACAACAGTTAGTTTATTCAAGGTTTGCCCATACAGACTTCCCTCCCTAAATTTTGCCTCAACTTCCCACCTTTGATGATAACAATTATAATTTCCAGCACAGGGAAGAAAACTTTCCCAAGGGAATTTCACCTCTTGCTTTTAAGAAACAGAAGGAAAGTCAAAGTGATCTTCCCCCACCTGCTATTTTACAAGTGCTTTTAACTCAAAATAGTCAATATGCAAGAGGGGCAGATTTTGGAGTGCCTACTCTTAACTCCTGCATTTCCCCCATCTGAAACTGCCCTAGAAGATTCATACGTTAAAAGGCTGACATGGTGGTTGTAGAGAGAAAAGTCAGGTTAGTAGCTGAGTGGTCAGAGATATGCAAAGAACAAGGACACAGATTAGGATGAATATAAATAAAAAAGAAAAAACAAATCTAAGCACGTTTCCCCAAGTCTTGTTAAACCAGTCTTCCAGTTGCTGGGAATGGGTCAGGGCAGTAAAACAGGTGAGATTCGCTTATCTGATGGAGAGCATTGATCTCGTCCTTTAAATGATGCAGGTTTGTCCTCAGCAATTTTCACAGATGCAGCATTTTTCACCAATGATCAAACAAGCTCCTCCCTAGGGGCTGTTAATGTGCCCAGAGCAAGATAATTCTGAAGTACCACAGCCACTAGTCTGCAGCTGTACCACGGGGGCATCCAGTCCCATCCCATCTCAGAAGCTAAGCACTACACCTTAAGTTTCAGCCAAATTAAGAATGTGGGCTCTGCATCAGGCAGCCTTCTGTTACTGTAACAAATAGCCATGGTGAGTCAACTTAGAAGTTTATTTTGGCTGATGGTTTCAGGAGTTTCAGTCTTCGGTCCCTTGTGCCTGCTGCTCTGGGCTTGAGGGGGCACGGTATATCACAGTGGGAGCGCACAAAGGTGGAGGCCTGCTTACCTCATGGCAGCTGGGGAGCAAAGAGCAAAAGGGGAGGGTGGCCAAGTACAACCCGTGACCTAACCTCCACAGTGCCCTGCCTCCTAATGGTTCCACCACCTCCCAGGTGTGCCATGGGCTGAGGACCAAAACCTTTAACACATAGTCTTTGGGGCACATTTAAGATCCAAACACAGCAGGTCCTTTTTTCATAGAGTCATGTCACACAAACATACTAGAAGTGACATGGAAAAATCCACTTGTGTGTCACTGTTCTATGTTCTTTTCAGTATTAAGATCCCTTTTCCTAAGCTTTTTAAGTTGTAAGATATAAAAGGCAGTTCTGAATCTCTTCATAGTGGTCACAAGTTCAGTATTACTATGCGAACTTTTGAAACACTCCTATTAGATGTTCATAGTTTAGCTGCTGCTGTTAGGTGCCGTCAAGTCAGTATCCAGCACATAGCAACAGGCGAAACACTATTGTCAGCGCTGTTCATAGGGATTTCAATGGCGGATTGATTTTTGGGAGTGGGTTGCCAGGTCCTTCTCCCAAGCCTATAGCACCTGGTATTCCCAGGTAGTCTCCCATCCAAGTACTACCTAGGCCCGACCCTGCTTAGCTTCTGAGATCTGACAGGATCGGATGCCAGGATGTTATGGCAGCAGATGAAACTCATCATAGCACTTTTTAAATGTCCTTGTCCCCATTCCTTCCCAACCCCCATTCCTCCTACCTCAGTAAGTCTCAGGTCCCTAGTTGACTTAAAGCCCCAAATTCAAAATGACCCCAGATCCTCTGGAAATACGCTCCGTGGTGATTCCTGGTTTTGCTCTTCTTTCATTTAACTCCTCTCTCTTCTTTCTGCCGGCTGGCCAGTCCCAGCAGTTGGCCCCATCTTGGCGTTCCTTTGTGTTTCTCGAGCTCACACTCTTCTCCTCAGCCTGAGTCTGCATCATCAGCACCCAGGAAGGCAGTGGCACACTCCTCCCGCTTCTGGAAAGGAGACTCAGCAGTCCGTGCTGGGTGCGGGAAATGGCTGGCGGAGAACCTGACATCGGGTCTTTTCTTTTATTCTCATTACAGCTAATGATGGAATTCTCCTGTTATTTATTTGGAGTAGATTCCTTCAGATGTCCACTCTCCCCTCTTCTGGGAATCACCTTGAAAACACTGTTGTTGTTGTTGTTGTTGTTAGGTGCAGTTGAGTCGGTATCCCAACTCATAGTGACCCTCATAGGGTTTTCAATGGCTGAGTGCTTCGGGATTTCCTTGGGAGTGGATTGCCAGGCCCTTCTCCCATTTTTGCGGTACTGGGAATTGAACTTGGGGCCTCAGAGACTGCAGCACAGCTCTCTACCCACTGAGCTAAACCCCAGCCCTCTTGAAAACATAGCAGGCCTAATGGAAATGGTCTCTTCATTCTTCCTTCCTTTCTTCCTTCCTTTTTCTTTCTCTCTCTCTTCCTTCCTTCCTTCCTTCCTTTCTTTTCTTTCTTCTTCCTCCTTCCTTCCTTTCTTTTTTCTTATTACACATTGTCCTTGAACTCATGCTGGTGTTGTATTTGCAGTCCTGCCAACTTTCAAATAGCTTTGTGTCTTCGAACACAGGGCCTCCCAAAAGGCTGCATTCTCAGCCCCCCATCACCAGTGCTTCACCTGAAATGCCCTGACCCCACCTTATGCCTTCCCTGCCGTCTCACGAAGCTTGAGGCACCCAAGCTCTGTTCTCCCACACACCCCACAGGATGAAGTGTGCGCCCCTGCTTTCCAGGAGGCTCCTTTGAAGGACGCGGCTATACTCTCCCTGCTGTAGAAGACTTCCCTAACCACTTACTCCATGGGGGTGGAGGGGGTCCAATTGTTCTCCAAGACATTGCTGTGCTTTCTTGATGCAACCTATCTTTCTAATTTTTGTTGGTGATGTTGGTGTGTGTGTTTCTTCTTCAACTTTTCTCAAACTTTTCAAACTTCTCAAACTTTTATTAGATGAATAAGTGGTAAGCCCCTACTCCTCCATTTCCCAGATGAGAGACAGGAAGTACTGAGCAGAAACAAAGGCACTAACAACTTTATTTCCCTTTCTCTTACACTTCCCAATGATAGCTCTTTTATTATTATTTATTTATTTATTTATTTATTTATTTAGGTACTGTGGAGTTGAACCCAGGGCCTTGCTTTTGCAAGCACAGAGCCACGGAGCTGCACCCCCAGCCCATTTTTTACTTTTTGAGACAGGGGCCCGCTAAATTGTGCGGGCTGCCTCTGGCCTCCAGCTTGCGACCCTCCTGCTTCCACCTCCCAAATCGCTGGGATTGCAGGTGTATGCCGCCATGCTGGGCTTGCCATTTAATTTTTTGTCCATTTCTCTGTCATGAGAAGCCATGACACCCTTGCTATGAAGGGTGTTTCTGTTCAGAGGCAGCAAAGAGGAATGGCCTGAGGATTCCCACTGTAGGCCTAGAGAGATAAGAACACAACCATGGGATGGGGGCAGTGACTCCAAATGGAAGATGGGCAGTGCCCCTGTAGCCTCCAATAGAGAAGAAACAGAGTCAGAGTAGAGGGAGCTGATAAATAACCAGGACTTAACAACCGGGAGGCCCGGGGCCTCCCTACAACCCCGCAGGGAGGAACTTGTGGACTCTGGGCCCTGGGAACCCCCTCCATCGCCAACTCTCAAGTGCAAAGCCACTGGGTTCCGGCTCAGCTCCTGCTCGCTGGGCCCTGAACCACAGCCCCAGGGTGCCCCGAACCCTTTCCTACCCTGTCTTTAGAGGAGAAGACAGCTGGGGAGGCTCCTTGTTCTCTGCTCATTGTTTGTTCTTTTATCTTTGCCTTTTGCTTGTTTTTTTACTTTTACTCTTGTCTCCATCTGAAATCCTACACAGTGTTAAACGAAAACAGATATCCAACAACTTTTTGTCTCTGTGATTGATTAACCGAATCGTACCCCGGCTGCAGGTTGCACTCTAAAGGAAGAAGCAGGGGAAACTGAGGAAGGAAGAAGAGGCAAGAAAAGCAGGCAGTCAAGGATGCAGAGGTACTGGCAGAGGAAAAATCCGCCCTCCCCCCATTCAGCTTTCACTGTGAAGACTTAATCATACATAGCTCATGTGTTGTCAGTGCGCCTGAATGGAGGTTGACAGACAGGAAATGGGCAGAAACAACTAAATGGACCCAGGCCAACTCACACTCTTTTCTTACAGCTTTCCACAGCTTTGCCTAATTGTAGCTGTCTCTGTCTCAGAGCCAGGCTGCGTCCGATTCATTCCTCATGCAAATATTGATTTATCAAAAAGTGTGATACATACACAGGGAGAAGGGAATCATCTGTGGACAGCATACCAGATGAACCGCCCTCTCTCACCTGTTTCTTTTTAAACAAATAAAAATTCACTGTGGGTTCTGAGCAAGTCTCACTGGGAAAACAGGAAACATTTGTATCTTTTGTACAATCTAACAAAAGCAGCACCTGCCATTGCTGTGCCTCACTTCCCCCCTTTATGGATCTTTTTAAATGCATTGTCATTTTGGAGTTAATTTTTTTATTGTGGTTAAATACATGTAACACTTTTTTAAGTGTGCAGTTAGGTGGCATCAAGTACATTTACATTGTTGTGTAGCCATAATCATCATCTACTTCCATAACTTCTTATCTTGCAAAATTAAAACTCCATGCTCATTAAATAATTCCCATTCTCCCCTCCCCCATCTCTGGTACCCTCCATTCTACTTTCTGCTTCTATGAATAGAAACCAACTCACTTTTTTCTTTCGAGACAGGGTTTCCATGTGTAGCCCCTGGCTGGCCTGGAACTCACTATGTAGCCCTGTCTGGTCCTGAGCTTGGGTTGATCCTCCTGTGTTAGCCTCCTGAGTGCTAGCATGATGGGAGTGTGCCACCACACTTGGCTTACCGCCTCACTTTTCAACTACTTGCTGGGGTCTATCTTTTTATGAGGTAGGTTTGTTTTTGTTGCTGTTGTTAGGTGCCATCAAGTCGTGTCCCACTCCTATTGACCCTCAGGGAGTTTGTAATGGCTGATTGTTTCTAGAGTGCCTTGGGCATGGACCTGAATGATGAGGGACAGAAAGTACAAAGGTTTTGGGATAGAAACTGACTTGATATTTCTAAAGCCCAGCCAGGAGGCTACCGATGAGTATATTCAGGGAAGGAGAGTAGAAAATGAGGTGGGAAAATGTCCAAGGACCATGTCACTTAGGGCCTTGAGGCTATGGTTTTGGATTCAGTCGGGGCAGGGGAAATGGCATGATCTGCCTCACGTTTTTAAAAGATCGTCCTGGCTGCTGGGGGGAGAACAGAGTACAGGGAACAAGGATAGAAGTAGGGAGAGCAACCTGATCAAAGTCTGGGCAGAGGGAGCGGAGCACCAAGATCTGCTCACATGGTTAGGGGACAGGTGAGATGCGAAGGAACTCTTGAGGGGAGAGTTGAAAACTGCTCAGGAAAAAGATCCGAAGGCACACTGTGCAAAGGGAATGCCCACCAAAACCTAAAAACCATCAGAGAGATTCTCCAAAGAGAAGGCAAAGGGATAGTTTTAAAGACACAAATGAGGACTACATCAGGTACTTTGAAACAATGACCCTTGGCCACAGTGATTAATAACAACATTGGCATCAGTCTGAGGTTGAAGAGCTGCCAGGCAGATGTCCTTTTTCTATAAGGCTGTGGTGGTTTCTTGCAGTGCTGGCAGTCTTTTGTGATAAAATTGGTAGAATTTGATAAGAATACTTCCTTTGTAACCTCCTGGCTTTATTTCCCTTTTTTGGCAGGGTTGACACAAGTGACTATTTTGATTGTGACAACTTTCACTTTTCTTTCTCAGGAAGAACCGGAGCAAAGACACAGTGGCAGACACCGTCCTGGCATGTGTGCAGAACTTGGCGCGGTTTGGTGAGGTTACAGAGAGCTATCAAAGCAAAGCAAGGGTGTGGGAGTCAGCAGAGAGGCTCTGGGGTGTGTCTGTTAAGGGCAGTCCTAGGAAAAATTGTCAGGCAGATAGCTTGTCCTCATACTTTCTCCCTCTATTCTTGCTGTTGTAACAAAATAACTTAGACTGTAATTCAGTTCTGGAGGTGGGGAAGTCAAGCTGGCAACTGTTTTGGTGTCAGGTGACTACCTGCTTCATAGAGTCTTACTGTGTCCTTACATGGTAGCCGGGATGAACAAATCCCCAGGCCTTTTCAATAAGGCACTAGTCCATTCTGTAGGGCAAAGCCCTCATGACCCAAAGTCACCTCTCAAAGTCCTCCATTGTTTTTTCTTTCTTTCTTTCTCTCTTTCTTTTTTTTTTTTTTTTTTTTTTTTGCAGTACTGGGGATTGAACCCATGGCCTCTGCTAGTGCTGGACTACTGAGATGCCCCCTGAAGCCCAATTTTTTTACTTTTTGAGACAGCATTTCACTAAATGATGCAGACTGCTTCTGGTCTCACTAGTGATCCTCCTGCCTCTGCCTCCCGAGTCACTGGAATGGCCTCCACTTCTTAATACCATTACCTTGGGCATTGCATTTCAACATTTTAATTGAGATGGGGACAAGCATTCAGACGATAGGGCATTACTTTCCCATTTTGTATCTGGAAGCCCCTCTTATTCACCTCAGATTCGCAGGGTGGATGTAACCGAGACTTCACATTTTACAGTGACATGGAACTACCAAAGCCTAATCGCGCAATGCTTGGTTCCTACCCATGGCAGATGCTGGGAAGTATCTGCATGATGGTCAACTGAACCCTCGCATGTAACTGTTTGTTAGAACAGGTTGCCCTAGTTAATCTCTATAATCAGTCGTATCTATGTTGATAAGATTTGCCTGAGATCCCAAAGGACTCTGTCTCTCTTAACAAGATATCGGGAACTTAATTGCAATGTAGCCTGTAGGTCATAAAACCTCAGTCAGATGCCAAGGATCTGCAACATTTACAGCGACGAAGGTGCGAATTCACTTGCTTTCAAATGCCCTGGATCCTCGTCTCCCACCTCAGCTGAGGGTTCCCACCCGAACCAGGACTCAGTCTTCTTCCTCCTCTGTCATCAGCCCCACGCCACATCACAGCTCTGGACGGAATGAGAAGGCGGACTTCAGAGCACGGCCAGTCAGGACTCGTGAGGAGCACAGGGCTCACTAGAGCTTCAGCCAAAAACTGCTCACAACAGGCTGTTCCCCGGGGGCTGGGCTTAGGTTCCGTCGGTGGAGCGCCCCGGGGTTCGACCCCTAGCACCGCAAAACTGGGAGAAGGACGTCGCGGCCACTCTCGAAGCACCCCGAAACCATCCGCCTTCGAACACCCCATGAGAAGTGCGCAGGCTCGCCGTGGGCCGGACCGGCTCCAGGCACCCAGCACGCTCCATCCGAGCCGGGTCCCGGAGAGAGGGGGCCGGACTCAAGGCCCGAGCGCGGTGGCTGCACCCAGTCCAACAGCTGGGGCGGTCACAGCTGCGGCCGGGCCGCGACCTAACGCTGTCGCGGGGCGGCGCCACCCTGTCCCTCAGCGCCCTGGGGGGAAGCAAGCGAGGCAGGGGCCCCGGGAAGGCCAGGCCCCTTCGCCCGCAGCGTCCCCGAGTCCCGCCCCAATCACTCTTCAAAGACTTCCTTCCGGGCCTCCGCATCCGGAGAGGCGCGGCCGCGCGGTGTCGCCCAGGACAACGCAACCCCCTTCCGAAAGAGAGGGCGACGGGTCGGGGGTGCTGGAGGGCGGCCCGGGGCAAAGTCACCACGCCAGCGCCCCGGTCCCGCCTCCGCTCCGCCTCCATGGGCCTGGTCCCGCCCATTCTATGCTCCCGCCCCGCCCAGTCCCCGCCTCCGAGAGTCTGGCCCCGCCCCTCCCGGTGCTCCTGCCTGGCCCCGCCCCACGCACCGGCCCCATCTGATGTATGGCCCCACCCCGCGCTCCGCCCCGTCTGGGCTCTGACCCCGCCCCGCGCAGTCGCGGCCCCCTCCAGCCCGGCGCCCTATTTGGTCATTGGGGGGCAGGCCGCGGCTGGGGAGTCGAGCGCGGCGGAAGGGAACGCAGAGCGGAGTTGCGTGCGCAGAGCTGCGGTTCCCGTCGCCGGTACCGCCGCTCCCGCCGCGTCCTGCCGGAACAATGGGCCCCGGCGCACGGGGCGCTTGGGCCACGCTCCTCTTGGGGGCGCTGCAGGTGCTGGCGCTGCCGGGGGCCGCCGGGGGTGAGTCTGGGCCAGGAGTCTAAGTCGGGCTCTCGCGTGGAAAGTTCTGCGCGTGTTCAGACGAGCGCGGGGGCACCCGGAGGTGGCCGGACGGAGCGGGGGAAACTGAGGCGGGGCCTGGTTCCCGCTCGCCCCGGCCGCCTGCGGAGGACTCTTTTCTCTCGGGTCTTCTGGGTCTCGGGCTTGGCCGGGCGCGGCGCGCGCAGCCTGCGGAGGGCGCGGGTTTGCTTTTGTAGTTTCCCCTCTGAAGTTATCGCTTCCCGTGGGTTTAAGTTCATCCGAGGCTGCCCTTGTAGACACGATTAGGTGGGTCGGAAACATGGTCTCCCGAGTCCTGCGGCAGCGTGTCTGCCAGCGGGGGGAACATTCCAGGCGTTTCCCCCGGCCGGGCATTGTCTAATTGTGTAACATCCGAACGGTTTAGTGCCTGTAGATCCCCGACACGCTTCAATTGGACTTCAGGGCCAATGTAGCTGGTTGGGCGCTTTGGGTGAGCGCGCCATGCTTCCCCGCGCAGGTGAGCTGGGGGTGCTTGCGATCGGCACCCACGCTTTCCACGAGCCCACGACGTCCGCAGCAAGGTCCTAACAAAATGATGTTGACATTTTTCTTCTGTGTAGGGATTTTGTTTCCCCTTAGGGCTTTGGCCTTTGGAGACTTCCCGAAGAACTTTTTGGATGAGGGTAGGAAGCTGGAATTTGTGTAAAATCTGTTTTCCTTTATCAGCGACTATAGTAGTGAGTCACTGGGTAATGGTCAGTTAAGCTTGGATAAGTTGCTTTAAGTGACCGAAGATTTTCATGGTTTTAATTCAGTGCACACGTAGTGTAGTTAGCCTTAGTTTTATTCAATGAGAAGTAACTATAATCAGTTTATATAACCAGGTCGTTCAGGCAGAACACCTGCTTTTTCCTGAAATAGTCTGTTGTTGTTAGGTGCCGTCGAGTCGTGTCCGACTCATAGCGACCCTCATGGGGTTTTCAATGGCAGATTGTTTTGGAATTGCCTTGAGAATGGGTTGCCACATCCTTCTCCCATGAAATAGTCTGGGCGAATTAAATATTTGTTTTGCTTAATTTTTTTAGAAAGGGTCTCACTGAGTTGAGTAGTCTGCCTCTGGCCTCTAACCCCGGATTCTCCTGCCTCAGCCTCCTGGGTCTCTGGGATTCTACCTGGGCTTTTTTTTTTTCCTGTTTGTGTCAGTTGTACCTATGACAAACTGGATTTGCAGACCTAATTTTGAGATTATTTAAGAAAAGAATGGAGCAGGGCCTAGTAGTGCAGGCCTGTATTCCCAGCACTCAGAGACAGGATGGAGGATCGTGAGTTTGAGGCCCACCTGGGTTACATAGTGTGTTCCAGGCCAGCCTGGGCTAAATGGTGAGGCCTTATCTCAAAAAGTCAAAAAAATAAAATCATGTTCGTGGCATAGATGTCTTGGTATCTTGGTGCTAATTTTTACATTAATATTTTTTGGAGGTCTTCATTTTTTTCAAATTCACTGCTCTGTGAAAGTAAACCTCTTTACCATTCTCTAATGAATTACTGATTAGAGAAAGTAAGAGTGTCCTTTTCCTTCTTTGCCTTCATAACAGATTTTTTTGTCTTATTTTAACATGTACTGTTTGCTCTGTTATATTTCGCTAGAAGTTAGTGCTATTGAGAAAACTTGGGAGTGCCCTACTAAAGGACAGTCCTGATTTCCTGAAGGGCACCTGACTTGAGCTGGAATTCACTTCTGCATACTATAATGTCACCTTGAAAGTAGACTAAAAGAACGTTCAATAGAAGATTTCTCAAAATAGCAAGGAACTGTTCTAGTCTTCATATGCTGTGTGTAGTTGGTACACAGTGACATCACAAAGAACAGTGATTTTTAACAATCTACTAAAACTTATGTAGTTAATATTTGCTGGGCATATTTTCTGTGCACTGCACACCATGCTAAATGAGGTTCATATATCATCCTGTTGGATCTTCATACTATTATCCCCATTTTATAGATAAGTAAGTTGAGGCTTAGAAGTAAGCTAACTTACTTAAAGTGAAACAAATAATACATTTTTTATTTCAGGTCAGAATTCAAACCCTTAAACCATTTCACTGCTAAGCATATTAGGTGGTTAGCTCTTAAAGTAGATAATGCTTTTATTCCATAATACTATCATTGCCTCAAATGTTGTAGGAGAAGATAAAAACACCATTGAAATTCTGATTTTTAAATAGTCACAATCTGTTGCATAGTTTCATAAATATCCTCAATTGGAGGAAGAGACCATGAACAAGTTGGTATTCTACCTATAGAATGGGAGGCTCAGAGTTATTTTCTTGGTGGCAAGTGACAGAAACCTACATTTAGCAACCTTCGGGGAAAGAAGAGGCTTTATTAACTCTTACAACTGAAAAATCCAAGGGTTCTGGAGGCTTAGAAATGTTTATTGAAGGGTTCAGATATGATGCCCAGAAATCCTCTTGCTGGAGTGACAATAGAGACTAACGCAGCAGGAGGCTTATGTAGCAGTCCTGCCAGAAGACAAGAGATAATGGAGATGAGGATTGGGGTGGGACTGATCCCTTGCTAATAGAAGGGACTGTGGGCAAGGAAGAGGGAGCATCAAAGGACAGCCTGCTGGGGGAGGGGAAGCAGCTGAGAAGCTGAGTAGAGGGGCAGGTTCACAGTAGATCATGTCCAGGCTTCGAAGCCAGCATGATCCAAATGCAGGCTCTGCCACTTCACTAGCTGGGTGTCCTCTGGGCCTGGTTCATGTCACTGCACAGAGTACTGCTGTCTCTGGGTTTGGGAGAGAATTAGAGAAGGAAACCCCCCTCCCCCCAAGGCCTGGCGTGTTCTGAGCACTTTGTACTGTTGGCAGTTGTTTGACACCTGCTGCTGAGTACATCTGTACAGGCTACTGCTCTTGACCTTTTTGGAGTTTAATCTTTATCCGTTTGTGGAGAATGGATTATAGTCCTGTCAAGATGAAGACATTTGCATGAGGAAGGTATTTGCACACGCAGTGAAGACTTAAGTTGCCGCTTATTTTTCTTTGTACTTGGCAGGGATTTTTTTGTTTTGTTTAGTGGGAGGGTTCATCTTTGGGTAAAATACACAATGGTACATTGGTTCTCCAGTTGTGTATGAATTTAATCTTCACTTTTACAAAGGTTCAAGGTTAACAAACCACTAGAAAGCTGCCTGACTGGGGCGCACGATTCTCTTAATTTTTTTTGTAAATCTTAAGGCACTAGATGAAAAAAAGGAGCCTACTGAAGAGGCTTGCAGTGAAAAATGAAAATCCGCCCACTTCCTTCTCCACTGAAGGAAGTTAGGGGTGTCAGTGGTGGAAGACTGGAGGCACCTTTGAGTGGAAAGGGGCTCTCCTGAGTTGGTCTGCACCCGTCTGAAGAGCAGAGGTGTCAGTGGCAGGACTTGATTTGCCTGCCGCCACCTCTGTCCTCTTGTGGGTGAGTGTCTTTGGCAAAGCTGTTGCACTCAGTGGCTGGCACACAGTAAGTACAATGCAAATGTTTGTTATGTAAGCTGGATGCTTTCTGTCTTGAAAGATCCAGTAATAAGGTCTCAGGTTTACTTTGAGGTATGTTTCATAGCAACAGTGGCAAAAGTAGAACATCCTGTGGAATAAGCTACCCTCCCCCATACCACCACCACCCTGGGGGCAGAAAGAAGCGTGTTGCCAGGGTTCTTAGTTAAATATAAAATCTACTTTCATAACAGGATCTCTCTTTATTTTTATAGGATCTCCAAGTGTACAGAATTCTACGCATCCACAAAACTCTAGTGCTAACCAAACGGGTGAGTTTTAAAAGATTTAAGAAATGGGTTTTCTTCTATCTAGGATAGATGAAGTAGTAACAAGCCTGGGAAGTATATGTAAGCTGATCCACTGACCTGTCTTAATCCATCAGTCCCTGTAGCTACTTGAAAGGCTGCCCTTTGTGGCCATTCATGATAGTTCACTGGATTACTGGTTTTTCTTAGTCTAAGGCCTGGGGTTTTAGCTGAGGTGGTAGAGTGCTTGCTCTTCATGCTCTGAGGTCCTCAGTTCAGTCCCCAGTACCACAAAAATGGGAGAAGGACCTAGCAGCCCACTCCTGAAACACTCAGCCATTGAAAACTCTATGAATTGCAGAGAAGTGTTTTGTTCTGTCGCTATGAGTGGACCTGACTCTACAGGACCCAACAACAAAAAAGATAGGAATAACTGTAGAATAAAGAGTATATTGGGATTTCTTTCCCTTTTTCTGGTATCCTGGGGGCTGAACCCAGGGCCACACACTTACTTTGCAAGCACTCTACCACTGAGCCCTTTTTTGTTTTGTATTTTGAGACAGGGTCTCATTAAGTTGCACAGGCTGCCTCTGGCCTTGAACTTGTGATTCTTCTGCCTCCACCTCCTGTGTCCCTGGGATTATAGGCTTGTGCCACTGTGTCCAGTGCCTACTGGAATTTATACTGAGTTTTGAAGCATGTTTTTGCATGTGAAGATTTTATATTGTGCCTGTGGAGGTAAAATGCAGTTTTGCTAATGAAACAAGTCCTGCTAAGGTGGTCGGCATGCAGCCTTAGTATGCCCTGGTTGACTCTGAGGACACGGTTGACATTTCATCACCAGTTAGGCTTCAGCTGTGCCTCTCCATCGAGACAGTGAGGCTCTTTCCTGGTCCTGTTAGTCTGAGACGAATGGATTCCTTCCTTGGGGCTCTGCATCCCCTTGGCAGGGACAGAACAAGCATGTTTCTCACAAGTGGTACTAGGTTATCTTTCAATACCCTTGTTTTCCTAACCGACTGAGGTGGAAATGAGAAAGCTAACACATCACTAGACCTGCCTGCTCAGCCTCTGTTCAGTGACTGTTTACTCTAGGACGCTGGCATTTTCTAAGTGCTGAGGATCCGAGATGGACCAGCTCTGACTCGGAGTTTGTGGTTTCATGTTTAGTAGGATTGTGGTAAAATATATACAAATAAAACTTAGGATTTTTAACCTGTTTAAGTTTATAGTTTATAATTTTAAACTTACAGTTCAGTGGCATTGAGTGTATTTACATTATTGTGCAACTTCCTGGAGGGTTTTTTTTATCTATGAGACAGGATCTCACTGCGTAGCTGAGGCTGGTCTCAACTTGCTAGGTAACCCAGGCTGGCCTTGAACTCCTCCTGCCTCAACTCAGCCCCCCATGGCTGGGGTTATAGGCTGTGCCGCTGTGCCTGGCTCATGAACTTTCTATCCTTGTGGGTATCTCAGTGTTCCACGTAGCTCATGGTCTCAGTTTACCTCTGTTTTGTTCCTTTAGCTCTGACTTTTTTTTTTTTTTTTTTTTTTTTTGTAGTACGGGGGTTGAACCCAGGGCCTTGCACTTGCATGCTTTGCAAGTGCTGGACCACTGAGCTCCACCCTCAGTTTGAGACAGGGTCTTGCTAAGTTACGCAGACTGCCGCTGGTCTCGAACTTGCGATCCTCCTGCCTCCGCCTCCTAGGCTGCTGGGATTACAGGCGTGCACCACTGCACCACCATGCTTTGTTCCTTTAGCTCTGTCTTTTGTACTGGTGTCTGGTGGAACCTAGGAAAGGCTTTTATTATAGTAAGAAATGTAGCAAGTTTGAGTATATCTAGGAAATAAACTATAGAAAAATTTTCACTGAGGAAAACAACTAGAGTTTATCTCAAAATATGATAGTAATGATCACTGGGTGGTTGTAAGAGGGTTTGTGGTACTTGGGGGTTGGATCCAGGGCCTTGTGCATACTTTGCAAATGTTCTGCCGCTTAGCTGTGTCCCTGCCCACTTTTTGTTTGAGACAGGGTCTCAGTGAGTTATGAAAGCTGCCTCTGGCCTCAAACTAGTGATCCTCCAGCCCCAGCCTCCTAAGTGACAGGGACTTTGGCTGTGTATCATAACAATGGTACCATACTTGCCAAAATTGTCTTACCTTTACAAATGCTTTTCAAGTCTGGCCATGGTGGCACATACCAGTGACTTGGGAGGCAGAGGCAGGAAGATCGGAAGTTCAAGACCACAGGCAGCCTCTGTAACTTAGCAAGACTCTGTCTCAAAAATACAAGGGCAAAAATGGGCTGGGGGTGTGGCTCAGTGGTTGAGTTATTGCAAAATCATGTGTGAGGGCCTGGGTTCAGATCCCCAGTACTGCAAAAAAAAAAAAAAAAAAAAAAAAGCTTTTCACTAAAATAAACCACCACTGACATCAACTGTGAATGATTATTAAATATCAATGCAGTGCTTTGAGGGGAGCTCCAGAGTCTGTAGGATGATTTCAAATGCCCCTTCTAGAAAAGATAAATTTATTAAGGGGGATAAAACATTAACTGCCTCGTTTAGAAAGATCTAACAGTATAGTTATTAAACACTTTTTGGTCCATGTGTAACACTTGTTAACTATTCTTTAATCTTGAAAACCTTTATGAAACATTGAATTTGTGCATTTTTATAGGACATGAGGTTTAGTTTTTTTATAGTAATGTAGACCCTGCTTATTGAAACATTTTGAACATATTGTCTATCAGTTTACTTGGTGTTCATTTAGCATGGTTTATTTGGCACTAGTCACAACAGGAAAGCAGCATTTTTGTTTGGCAGACTCCGTATATATTTCAGGAATACAATGTTGGAAAAGGTGAAGACTGCCTGCAAAACTGCAAAAACCAGAGTCTGTCACTTAAAGAACCTACCACATCTGACTTAATACCAGGAGTCTCACTTAGAGAACCTACTGCATTTGACAGTACCAGGAGCCTCACTTAGAGAACCTACTGCTTCTGACTTAATACCAGGAATCTGTCACTTAGAGAACCTACCACATCTTTTCTCTTGTTGTGGTCCCCTAAATACTAAAGAGTTGGATCTCTGATTTATTAATGCTAACACCTAACACTATGCCTGGTGTATAATATATATGCAGACGTATATTACTGGTCAAACTGAATTGTGGAATCAAATACCTATCTTGTCATTGCAGATTTATCAAAGCCCCACTATAACCATTTTGTAGTGCTGGTATTTGCTGGTAATGCAAGCACCAGGGAGGCTGAAGCAAGAAGATAACACAGCTTGTGATGCATAGTGAGACCCTGTCTCAAAAAAATTTCTTTTTTCGTAGATAGGTCCTGGTCCATGCTCCTACCTGTTCCGCTTTCTTTCTCTGTTTTTGTTTTGTTTTGTTTTTTGTTCTGCAGTACACAGGGCCTCATGCATGCTGAGCATGTGCTGTCCGCCTGAGCTGCACCTCTAGCCCTTTCTTTTTCACGTGTCACCAAGATACGCAGACTGCCTCTGGCCTGAACCTGCGATCCTCCTGGCCCAGCCTTCTGAGTAGCTGGGATTAGAGGCATGTTTCACCATGCCTGGCTGTGTTTTTCCTTGTATGTAGAATACTATAGTTACTTGGAGTCAAACAGAAGTAGAGGTTACTTTCCACTTGTACCACTGAAGTATGTTTAACTTTATTATTTTAGGACAAACTTTGACATTTTTATTTGGAGGGGCAGGTGGAGTTCGAGGCAAGATTTCACTGTGTAGTCCAGGCTGGCCTTGAAATCATGATCCTCCTGCCTAAGCCTCCTGACTGCTGAAGTTACAGACGTGTGCCACCACACTTGGCCTTTTGACATTCTTGTATGCAGAGACGCATTTGACTCACTTTTAGCTTATAGAGAATTTCCTCCCATTTCATCTACATAGCCAAAGGATTTATATTCCACAGTCTGTAGATGGAATAATTTACTCCTCATGGTACAAGGAAGACACATGGTCAGAGCATTTTTAACAATGGGTATTTGAACAGGGCTATAAGAACACGTGACATGATTCATCAAGAGCAGGTCTTGTCAGTACCCAGAGCAGCAGTATCATTCCGGATAGTCTTCTCCCTGATCACCCAGCACTGATAATTCACCCAGAAGAAGGAATGCAAGAGGCTTAGGTTGCCACCTTCCAGTTTGAAGTTCTTCCTAGGGGCATAATTTGTACTAAGCCAGTTTGAAAGCAGTTGATCTCCTCATGAAGCATATTCTATCCATGCATGATTGCCTTTGGCTTGGTGTCTATCCTTGGCGCAATCGCTTATGCTAGTCCAGTAAGGTTGGTTTTATCTTTAGACATGACAGAGGCCCTGGGTTCAACAGTGTGTACTGCAAAAAAATAAAATTTTGAGCAGATGGACCTGGCTTGGACTTAGTTCTACAGAAGAGGACAGTAGAAATTTGAAAACAGCTTACTCAGGTAATTGTATATTTTAGTTGAACACAGGAAGTCTTAAGAAGAAAGTTTCTAATCACATCTTCCATACTACCATTTTGTATTTATTTTAGATAAAATGTTTTGTGTGTGAAAGAAATACTAGATGAAAAATTTCTGTAAGGTTGTAAGCTACTCTGAAGGCGGGTACTAGTTAGCCTTGGATGCAGGTGGTATCAGGTAGCTAGACAGACGAAAGCCTGCAGCTGCACCACTGTGGTGTCTGATCCCATCAGATCTCAGAAGCTGAGTAGGGTCAGACCTGATTAGTACTTGGATGGGAAACCGCCTGGGAACACCAGGTGCTTGAGGTTTGGGAGACGGACGTGGCATCCCACTCCCCACAAAAAAATCCGCATTGAAAACCCTATAAAAAGCAGAGAAGCACTGACATAGTGCCAGTCATGGCGGTGTCAAAGAGTGTTTAGTTCTGTTGTACACAGGGTCACTGTGAGTCAGACTCGACTCCACGGCACCTAACATCAACTGCTATAAACTTCCCCGTTGGTACTGCTTTTCTGTATCAATAGGTTTTGGTATATTGTGTCTCTATTTTCATGCTTGAGGAAATTTTAAAATTCCTTTTTGGTTTTCTTCCTTGATCCATTGGTTGTTCAAAAGTAAGTTATCTGTCTCTGAATTTGTATAGTTTCTGAAGTTTATCTAGTTCTTGAAGTCTGGCTTTCCTACACTGTGGTCAGACAAGATACTTAATACAATTTCACTCTTTTAAAACTTGTTGAGACTTGCTTTGTGGCTTTATATGGTCCTGGAGAATGATCCACATGCTGATGAGAAAATGCATATTTGGCAGCTTTTGGATGGTATGTTCTATAGATGTCAGGTCCATTTGATCTAGGGTACAGTTTAACTCTGCCGATTCTCTGATCTGCCCATTGCTGAAAATGGAGTGTTAATGTTGTCTATTGCCTGCAGCTGTAGCACTGTGGCATCTGATCCCGTCAGATCTCGGAAGCTAAGCAGGGTGGGGCCTGGTTAGTACCTGGATGGGAGACCGCGTGGGAACACCAGAAGCTGTAGGCTTGGGAGAAGGACCAGGCAACCCCCTCCCAAAAATCAATCTGCCATTGAAAACCCTATGAACAGCAAAGAAGCACTGACAATAGTGTTTCCCCTGTTGTAAGAGGGTCGCTATGAGTCGGATACCGACTCGACGGCACCTAACAACAACAACAATGTTGTCTATTATTGTATTGACGTCTAGCTCTCCATTTAGGTCTGTTAATCTTTGCCTTATATATTTGTGTGCTCCCGTATCGGGTGCATGTATATTTAGAATTGTTATTCCCTCTTGTTGCGTTGACCCTTTTATCATTATATAATGACTTTTATCTGATATGTCAGCTACTACTTTCAGATTTCATTTCCATGGAATATTTTATTCCATCTGTTCACTTTACATCTGTATGACCTTACAGATGGAGTGAGTTTCTTGTAAGGAACACATTTATGCATTCAGTCATTCTGTCTTTGAAGTGGAGGATTTAATCTGTTCATATGTAAATTGTCAGGTAATGTCTTATACCATTTTGTGATTTGTTTTCTAGTTTTCTTTTAGTTTCTTCCTCTTTTATGGCCTTTGTGATTGACTTACACTAGGAATGTGTTTTAATTCCTTATTTTTGGTTTGTTATATATTTTTGTAGGGGCTGGGATTTAGCTTAGTTGGTAGAGCACTGCTCTGCGGTCTCTGAGGTCCTGAGTTTGATTCCCTGCACCACAAAAATGGGAGAAGGATGTGGCAACCCACTCCCAAAGCAATCCCGAAACAATCTGCCATTGAAAGCCCTATGAGGGTCGCTATGAGTCTGACACGACTCGGCGGCACCTAACAACGACAATATATTCTTGTGGTTTCTATGAAACTTGTAAAAAGCTCTTTTGATTGTAGAAAGTTATTTTGAAATGGTAGCAACTGAATTACTCAGCTCTTGTGAAGGTAGCTGGGTGCCTGACTAGCAGTCACCTTGGTATGCCTCTGAAGATCTTAGTTGCTATATTACTTGGAAAATTTTTTTAAAAATATTATACCACAGGCTCATTTAGTCCATATTTTCATTTTCTAGTAAGGAAATTTTCTTTCACTGTTAAACAGCAACAAAAGACACAGCAAAAATCCTTGCACACCTTATATGATCATAAACTTGCTGGGGTTTTCCATTATTAAAAAGTCAAATGCAATTTTTTTTAACTTCCTTGAAATAGCTAAAACTTAGAGGACTGTGGATTTAGCTGTTAGAGCACTTGCCTAGCATGCACAAGGCCCTAGGTTCAATCCCCAGCACTGCAAAACTAAATAAAACTTATATAGTAACTTCTTTCATTGGGAATTACAGTAATTATTACAGAGAAATTGACCCTAAATAATTTCTACTCAAGAGTTCTAAATTTTTCGTTTGTTTTTAAAATATTTTGTGTGCTTTAGAAATCTACTAAGTTACAAAGTAGTTGAACTTGCGCAAGACAAGTTTCTGTGTAAGTCCAGTGCCTATAGATAGGGAGCCAATTCACTTGACTTTCACACTAGCTGCTGCTGCTATTGTAGTTAGGTGCCTTTGAGTCAGTGTCCAACTCACAGTGACCCTACATACAACAGGTGAAACAGTATTGTTAGTGCTTCTCTGCTATTCATAGGGTTTTCAATGGCTGATTGTATTTTGAGAGTGGGTTGCTGAATCCTTCACACTAGTTAGAAGTAACTAAAACTGTTTCATATCAGTTGAACGTGCTTATAGAGGAGAGACAGTGGAAACTTCCTTCACCTTCAGACAATAAAATGTAATACCCATTAAAATGTAGATAGAGAGGGAATGAAAAATAAAACATAACCTGAATTCTAACCCACAGGTTGGCTGTAAAGATTCATTGAAGCAAAATATCTGAATATGATTTGTAAACTGTAGAGTGTTGCAGTGGTTAATAAATTCTCTGGTCATTATACTGTTTAGAATTGTTTCGTGTTATGACTGAGTTATTAATAGCTTTTTTTTTTTGTATGGTGGAGATTGAACTCATTCAGGGTCTCACACATACTAAGCAAGTGCTCTACCACTGAGCTACATCCCCCTTTTTACCTTTGTAGTTTGAGGAAAAGAATTACAATATCTTCTCAACCTGTTTTTCACTTTCCTTCTGGTACTAGTTCAGTGTCGTTAGGATAAAATGAGTCAATACAGGTAAAGCACTGGCACATAAGTACTGTATACTTGCTAACTATTGTCATCATTAGGATTGATCCAAATACCATGGTCAGGAGTGGAGAAGTCGGTTCTGATTAGAATACCATAGTTTCTTAGCCTCTTAAAGCTACAAAAATCTAGCTGACTTTGCTATTGGTGTTTGGTGGTAATTGTCCTATATAAGTGTCTGATGTTCCTTTCTTACAGCCACTTACCAAGTGTTCATTTTGTACCTCTATGTCCCAAATGATGTAGACCAATGTGCCAGGAAAGGGGGAGATTACTTTCACATGGGAAAGTCTTAGAGAAGTAACACTTGAACTAGGTCTGAGTGGATGTGGCCTTCAGAGTGGAATGAGGCAAGCTGGTCACATGGTTAGACACATAGTGAGCGCAGGTGAGGGAAGGAAGTGTCTGCTGCAGAGGTCTATGCCCAGGCATGCCCTGTTGCACAGTGATGTCCATGTGGTATCATAGTAACTATTCAGTGAACCTAATGCCATTGCCCAACATTGCACAAGGTGTTTCGTCCTTGTTTGTGCATTCCACACGGTCACCACACGAGTTAAGTGTTACTTTCCTTATTTTAGAGATGAGGGAAAAGTGGAAAATGACTGCCAGAATTGACACACAAGACTGGCTGATGCGAAAGTCTGTTCCTAATGTGCCCGGCTGCCCCCGAGAGTCTCAGGTCATCGACTGGCAGATGAAAGGATACATACAGTACATCCTGCTATCTTGAGAATAGAAGTTAGGATATTCTTCATTCCGTCTCCCACACTTTAACAAACAGGTGTCCTGTATTCTCCGGTGTTTCCCAGAAACCCATGGAAAAGCTCTCTATCTTGCACTAAGACTGTTTCTGAAAAGGCTGCTCAGTGGGCTTGTTGTCAGTATGCTCGGAGCCGCCTTGGACTGGTAAGTTGAGGACCCCCTTTGATAAGCTTTGACTCTCCCTCTTTCAAAGTCAGAAAACCAGTATTGTCCACATAACTTGAAATGGAATGCAGGGACTTCTGTGCCCTGGCTCCACTTGCTTCTTGAGTTTATTTCTAATCTGTGAAATGGCAGTAGAAACACAATAAACCTGAAGTCTACTGGAGAAGTAAGTTAAAATTCTGTATGTTCCTGTCGTTAGGTGCCACTGAGTCAGGTGCGATTCATAGCAAACCTGTGTAGAACAGACGAAACACTCCTCAACTCTGTGCTAGGCACACGATCTTATTTATGTTTAAGCCCATTGTTGCAGTCTCTGTGTCAATCCATCTAGTTGAGGGTTTTCCTTTTTTTCGTTGACTTGCCACCCTCCCAAACATGATGTCCTTCTCCAAGGATTGCTCCCTCTTGACTACGTGTCTAAAATATGTAAGAGGCAGCCTAGTCATCCTTGCTTCCAAGAAGCGCTCTGGTTGCACTTCTTCTAAGACCGATCTGTTGGTTCTTTTGGCGGTCCTTGGTATATTCTGTGTTCATCTCCAGTACCCTAATTCAAAAGCATCAGTTCTTCTCCTGTCTCCCTTATTCGGTGTCCAGCTTTCACAACCATATGATGTGACCGAAAATACCATAGCATAACAACAAATTCTGTATGTGGAATACTTTACATAAACTATTCACTGCTTTATAGACCTTATTTTTATAATCATAGCTTTGTGAGGCAGTTAAGTCCTCTGAGGCTTGTAGGTTCGGAGGGGTCTTTGCTCCTACACTTGAGTGGCTTCAGGTGGCTTATTTTAGCTTTGTCCTTTTTTGTAACAGTCTAGTTCTTTGTATTGTCATATGTGCCTCTCTGTAATAACCCATCCCGCCCTCAATTTGCTTTTAATTAGCAGTCAACTAGGAAACCATGGAATAGAACTTGTTAGCAACGTGTCTAAAATTAGAGTAATTTTGTTCTTTTACAAGAGATTTTTTTAAATCTCAACTGAATGAACATTTCGTGTTCATTAATTCTTTGTGGGCCTTTAGAATTATACAAGTTAATTCTGCATGTACTTAATCTTTCAAGTAATCCAAAAACATCTAAAACAAAACAAATGTTTCATTTTTCCCCCAGTAATTCGCTGTTAACTTGTGTGGATATACAAAACGGCCATATACAAAATATTCTAAACCTTGCTTTTTTGCCTGAACTATGAATTACTGGAGGTTTGTTGCTCATTTGCTTTTTATTTTCTTATGCTAGAGCATTACTGGTTACTGAATAACAGCAGCAGAACTTAGTGGCTTGAAAGTGTGCCTGTTTTGTCCTTGTGCACCAGGAGTTGGGTAGTAGCAGATTGAGGCTACAGTCATAAGGGTGGGGCTGGGCCAGAGGAGTCACTTCTCAGGTGACTATTCTGACTGGCTGTCACAGGAGGCCTCAGTTCTCTGGAACAGGGTGTGCCATGGGCTGGTTGAGTGTCCTTAATGGCAGTGGCAGGCTTGCCTATGAATGCGCCATCCCGGGGCCCCAGGCAGAAGCTATCCCTTTGCCCAGCTATCCTCCCAGGTCAGTAGTCACCTCCAGCAACATAATTCAAAAGCAGATATGGTAGACTCTGCAGTTGAGGTGGATTTTCATCAGTACACTAAGAAATGTTTAAATTGCGAAACTAATGATAAAGAGCATGAGGCTTGGCAGAGGCCCAGGACTCTATTAAGGTGCTGGGCTGTTTACCTAACCTGGGTCAGTTTTCTCATCTGCAACTTGTTGGGGGCAAACCTAACTCCTAGTGCTATTATTCAAGTCATGTGAAATTTTTGAAAAAATTAAAGTAGGAAAAGCACCTTGTACAGTGACTGCCATGCAGCAGATATTCAATATTTTCTTCCTGTTTTAAGTGACTGCCATGTTGAATCTGGAGTCATTTCTAGAATACTTCAAGCTTGTGCGTATTTTCAGTAATTGCAAAGACTGCATTCTTCCTTTGTCTTGTAGGGACAAAATGTTTGGTATTAAATATTAGATTGTCTAGTGCCTTTACACAATGAATTGAATCATTTACTGGGATACCAAACTGTACAGTTGTCATCTCTAGGGATTTCTTTGTGCTGACATTGGAGAGACTATTTTTTCGCTGACTGAATCTCTTTGTTGTGGTGCGTTGAGCTTGCTAATGACCGAGTTCTTATGTGGCAGCTGCACATTACACATGCTTATTTTCTATGTTTCGGCCATAAATCTGCAACTGAATGACAGCACCACCTGCACAGCCTTCTGCAGCTGCAGATAGAGCTCTCAGTGTTGTTTCAAGTATATTTCAGATGTGTTTTCTCGCACCCTCCAGCCTGCTGTGGCACGGGATGATGTGTGAGTCTGTGAGAAGCCATTGCTGGCACCTTGTATGGAGTTTACGAGGACAACAGTGGTATTTCTTGTATGCAGATTTGCAGAACATGAGCCATCAGGTGTTTGGCCCCTCCCCAGCTCAGGTTTGTGAGGTGCTTGGGTCATTCCAAGCATGTTGGTTCTTCTCTACCTAAAGTCTGTTCCATGGTTTATCCTTTTAAGCCAGCAGCATGTTACAGGCTACTGTTATAGGCTACTGCTGGGCGACAGTACAGTCACTGAGCCCTTCCAGCCAAAGCTTTTTGACTTTGTGGCCCTGTTCCTCTTGGTGACTGATGGCTGGGAGTGATGAAGTGCAGGGACTTTGGGCCACACTGCCTAAGTTCTTATCTTGGCTTCTCTGTGTACTGGTCTGTGACTCGGGGCAGGGTGCTCAACCCTGGGTGCCTTCATTTCCTCTGTAAAACGGGGTAACAACTTCTGCCTCCTCAGGTGGTTATGGAAACTGCTGATGTTTAGAAAACACTTAGAATGGTGTTGGGCACCAAGTAAGTACCGAGGATTTGCTGCGTAAATGCCGGTAGGACAGACGATACAGACGGAGCACACAGGCCCAGTTTTGAGAGCTTCAGCAGTGCAAGACATGCACTGCCCTTCTCAGTTCTGCTCTTACATAGGCTGGGGAAGCAAGGAATGTAAAGCATGGACAGTGATGTTTTCCCTCTGGCCAAACCTCACCAGAAGCCTGGGAGTGGGGCGTGTGTCCACGAGCATCAGCTCTGAGGGCAGAGGGCAGCCTGGATGGGGTGGAGGGGTCTGCAGGGGCAAGCAGGTTCTAAGCACGCGTTGGTGCATGTGTATATATAATGCATAGATCTGTGCGTATTCTTTTTCTTTCTGGTGCCCTACTGGAGTGCTGAATCCAGGGCCTCACCTATGCTTGGCAAAATGCTGTGCTACTGAGCTGAACCCACCTCCAGCCCATTTTTAAGGTTTGCTTATTTGTTTTATTTTGAGACAGTGTTGTACTAAGTTGTACAGGCTGCCCCTGGCTTCAAACTTATGACCTTCCTGCCTCTGCCTCCCAGGTAGCTGGGCCTGTTTGTGCATATTGCTACATAAGAATCCTTTTCCATTTTCTTTCAGTAGGTTTTCTAAGTTTCTACAGAAAGAAATTTGCTTTAGAATGTAAGTGGAATAGAAAATAAAATTTTTTACAGTTTCTTAAAGTGTATGTCCAGCATTAATATTCCAAAGCTTAAAATAAGGAAGAAGCAGTTTATTTTCTATCTAATCTTGAAAAGCCATTCTAAGCATGGTAGGAAATGTTAAAGAGCTGATGCACAGAGATTAATAATGCTATTTCCCAGGTAGAGATGCAGAAAACCACCTCTCAATAGTAAATGCCTCTAATCCACACCAACAGTTTCTATTCATGAATAGATAAATCTCCTTTTAGATGAATAAATCTGTTCCTGAGTCAGCTCACTGTGCTAGCAGAGACCACAGGCTGCATCTGGCCTTGAACTCACCATCCTCCGCCTCTGCCTCTCAAGTCACTGGGATTAAAGGTGTGCGCTGCCACGCCCAGCCTGATTTTAAGTTTTAAATAGTGTGCTATCTTTGAGTAGTGCAATGAAATCTTGCGACATCCCTGTGTGAATCATCCCTTTGTCTAGCATATCTGCTCTGTATGCACCACCCACCCATCAGTCAACATCATGGTTCAGATCAGCTGTACAGTAGAGGGTGGATTTCTATTCAAGGTTTTAGGCATCCACAGGGAGGCTTGGAATGACTTGTTTTAAGGAAAACGGAGGGACTGTCGTGGCTGGTTCTGCCAGAATGAACTGAGAAATGCATCATTAGGCAGTTGTATCAAGTGAATGTCACAAAATGGACAACCTGAGTAGTACAGGTCGGTCACCCAGTGTGGCCTCTTGATACTGTCAAGAGAAGCAGTGGACACGAGGCAAGGCTGCTGCTGACAAACTGTTTTAAAATTAAGGAGTACATCAAACAGATGTAGTAAACACATAAGCCAGTAGTGTTGTTTACTGTCAAGTGTGATGTACTGTATGTGACTGTGTACTGTACTTACGTGAGTGATGCACTGCATTACGTTACTGCAGCCACAACATCACTGCTCCATAGGGAGTTTTCAGCCTTGTTATAATTCTGTGGGATCACTGTCATACATGCAGTCAGTGGCTGATGAAAATGGCACTCTGCAGCACATAGCTGTAAACGGTTTTTAAAATCAAAGTAATCGCTCCTAGTAAATGCTTCCCAGTTCATAAATTGACTTTGTAACTAATAATTGTAAAGCCTGCCATCATACCACCCTGGTAACTGATCCTGTCAGATCTTGGAAGCCTGGTTAGTACTTGGATGGGAGCCCACCTGGGAACACCAGGTGGTGTAGGCTTGGGAGGACCCAGCAACCCACTCCCAAAAATCAATCAGCCATTGAAAACCATATGAATAGCAGAGAAGCCCTAACATAGTGCTGGGCACGGCACAGTGTCAGAGTGTTTCATCTGTTGTACATAGGGTCACTGTGAGTCGGACCCAACTGGATGGCACCTAACAACAATTGTCTACAACAATGGTACGTGAGAATCACCTAAGCTCCACCTCGGACTCCTCTGAGTAATTATAAATGAGTAGGGGGTTTGTGACATGGTTGTTTTTTGGAAGCTCCCTGGGTGACTCATGGGCACTGTCAGACAGCAAGCCTCCCCAGGTGGAGACCTAGAACTACGTTTAGTAACAGGCTGTCTCGGAGAGAATACTGGGAGTTACACTGCTACCAGCTACACATGCTGTGGAGGCTGTCCCCAGAGAGAAGTCTGTGGCTAATGTGAGTATCTCTGGGCTAAGTACCGGTGTGAAGCCACAAATTCTGTTAGAGGAAACCCTGGTAGCATGTAACTTTTACGGGTTTCTCACAAGGACCTTCAAAACTATTAACAATTATTAAACAGACCAATGACCCGTGTCATGACTCTGCATACTTTTTGGTGGAGGACCAACTAGTATTTTTGGCTGTGGAGGCCATATAGCTGATCTCTTTGACATCTGTACTTAATTTTGCCATTGTGGCACAAAACCTAGCTATAGATAGCATGTAAAAGAATGGATGTGAGTGCATTCCAATGAAATTTTTTTGCAAATCAGGCTGAATTTGGTTTGCTGGCTGTAGCTTGTCCACCTTGCCCTGTATAGGACCAAAGACCTCTCAAATGAAATGGACAGTTGAGTGCCTCTGGGGACTCAGGCTTTAAGAGAATCCTGTCATCTTCATGGCCCCACCTCTTCGTAAGCCCACAAGGATTTGCTCTCCATCTTTTCTCCAGGATCTAGCACATGCCTGGCACATAGTAAGCTTCCAGATAAGATATTTGTTAAAAGCTGGGTGCCATGGCAGGTGCCTGTAACCCATCAGCTTGGGAAGCAGAGGCAAGAGGATCACAAGTTCAAGGCCAGAGGCAGCCTGCTGTGTAAGGTAGACCTTGTCTCAAAATAAAAAAGTGAAAAATGGGATAGGGGTGCAGCTCAGTGGTAGAGAGCTTGCAAAGCATGGGTGAGGCCCTGGGTTCAACACCCCAGTACCACAAAACAAAACAGACACAAGTCTCAGAACATCGCCCTAGCACCTGGATCTGCGTCCTTGGTACATAATTCCCTTCACTGAAAATAACTGTCTTGCTGGATGCAGAGGTGCTCACCTTTAGTCCCAGCAACTCAGGAGGCTGAGCCAGGAGGATCGCAAGTTCAAGACCAGAGGCAGCCTGTGTAACTTAGTGAGATCCTGTCTCAAAATTAAAAAATAGAGCTGGGCATGGTGGCACAGGCCTGTAATCCCAGCGGCTCAGGAGGCGGAGGCAGGAGGCAGGAGGCAGGAGCATCGCAAGTTGGAGACCAGAAGCAGTCTGTGTAACTTAGTGAGACCCTGTCTCAAAAAGTAAAAAAAAAAAAAAAAGAAAGAAAAAAAAGGAGGGGAGCTGGGGGTGCAGCTCAGTGGTCCAGCACTTGTAAAGCATGCAAATACAAGGTCCTGGGTTCAACCCCCAGTACCGGGAAAAAAAAAATTAAAAAATAAAAATAGGCTTGGGGTATGGCCCAGTGATAGAACACTTGCAATGTACAAGGCCCTGGGTTCAACCTCTTAAGTACCACAAATAAAATAAATAAAAAATAACTGTCTTTCTCCATCTTATTGCTCACTACTTTTCCAACACAAGACCCACTTCGGTCACTTCCCCCATCCTCTTCCTCTTTTCAGACTTCAGTAATTTCTTTCTGTGGTAATTATGTCTGTTCTACTGTGTATGTAGTATCGATATATTTGAATAACAGAACACTTACACACCTGCTGTTGCATACTAGATCAGGAAGTTCTGGCATTGTCTTCATTTCTCTCACAGCACTTAGCATTGTGTCCTATATAAAAGAAGCACTTGGTAAATATATGAATATTGTGTAAGAAATGCTAGACTTACAGAATTTAGTAAGTGACTGCTGAATTTAATTGAATTTAGCTTTAGTTAGGATGACATTTTGTTCATCTTTTCCATGACTTACCATGAAATACTCAAGAGTTGCTCTGTTTATCTCTTCCTCTACTAGACAGTGAACTTCAGGTTGGGAGCATGTTATTTATTTTGTTTCTCAGTGCCTGACATGTAGGAGGGTATTTAATGCTTAATGAATAAATGGAATTAAAGAATTCAAGGATTGAAAACATTAATGAACTTTTTTATCTTTATAAATGTTAGTGGGGCACAAGAGTAGTAAATCATTTCCTATATCCATTATGCAACTGTTAAGTCACTTTACATATTTTCCAGAACAGTATGAACTAAAGAAAGGGAACAAAATGGAATTTTAGTTAATGTGTAATGAGAATTGGATGCAATCATGGGTGAGACTCATTTTTCTTCCCTTTTTTCACATATTCATATAGTTGCATCCTGTATTTCGTGTTTTTCCTCTCCCTCTTTACCCTTCTTCCTTGTTCCTCCTCCCCTTCTCTCTTCTTCAACCTCTGATTCCCTCCTCCCTCCTATCAGTATTTTCTATTCTTATAAAAAAATGAACAATTGTACTTATCTTTGTGTGTAAAAAATTTCCCTTACAGTTAGCTCCCACATATGAGTTGAGAATATACAGTATTTCTCTTTTTGAGTCTGCATTAATTCACTTAAAATGATAGTCTCCCCTTTTTTTCACTGACCTGCCACTCTCCCAAACATGATGTCATTCTCCAGGGATTGGTCCCTCCTGACTACATGGCTAAAATACATAAGATGCAGTCTAGCCATCCTTGCTTCCAAGGAGCATTCTGGTTGCACTTCTAGGGCAGATCTTTTGATTCTTTTGGTAGCCCATGGTATATTCAATATTCATCTCCAGCACCATAATTCAAAGACATCAGTTCTTCTATCTCCCTTATTCACTATCCAGCTTGCACAAGCGTATGATGCAACTGAAAATACCATGGCATGAGTCAGACACACCATCTTCAATGTGACATCTTTACTTTTCAACACTTTAAGTAGGTCTTTTGCAACAGATTTTCCCAGTGCATTGTGTCTTTTTATTTCTTGACTGGTGCTTCTGTGGGTGTTGATTGTTGAACCAAGTAAAACAAAATCTTGGAGAACCTCAGTCTTTTTGCCATTTATCATGAAGTTGCTTACTGACCTAGTTAGTTGCGAGGACTTCTGTTTTCTTGATGTTGAGTCGCAATCCATACTGAAGGCTGTGTTCTTTGATCTTCATCGGTAAATGTTTCAGATCTTTTTCACTTTTAGCAAGCAAATTGTGTTATCTGCGTAATAGGGGTTGCAAATGAACCTTCCTCCTATCCCTACACTGTGTTCTGCATTCTTCCTAAAGTCCAGTGTCTTGGATCACTTGCTTAGCATACAGATTGAAGAGATATGGTGAAAGGATACAGCCTTGACGCACACCTTTCTTGACTTTAAACCGAGCAGTGTTTCCTTGTTTGAATGCCTGCCTCCTAGTCCAGGTACAGATTCCTCACGAGTACAATTAAGCGTTCTCCGTATTCCTATTCTTCTCCGTGTTATCCATAATTTGTGATTCACACCTCAAATGCCTTTGTGTGGTAAGACATAGACATCTTTCTGGTATTCACTGCTTTCTACCAAATCCATCTGATGTTAGCAATGATGTCCCTGATTCCCGGCCCTCTTCTGTATCTGATTTGACTTCCCAGCAGTTCCCGGTTAATATAGTGCTGCAATCACTTTTGAATGATCATTAGCAAAATTTTACTTCTAAAGTAATGGTAAAAATACAATTAAGAGTTCATAAAAATGAAAAGTAGTAATTTAATAGGAAGGGAGATGGAGATGCTTAGAAAGGACATGAAAATTAATCTGACCACTGGCCTGCCATACATACTGTAACTGTATCGCTGCTTACCTTCCTCACTTGATCACGACCTCCTTGCAGGTGAGGATCCCTTCTGGGTCAGCCAAGCTTCCTACTATAATTCTTAACATGGAATAGGCACTAAGCAAGCTTCTAGAAACAGGTGGAGAACTGAGCTGCCAGTGTAACGGTAGACAGTGCGTTAACAGAGAGTGGATTCTGCCCCATTCTGTGGGGAGCAAGGGTGGTGGGGAGAGGGCTGGAGGGTTTTGAGCAGGTCTTGCTTGATGTCTTCTTGGCTGTGATTCATGTGGCGTGGGAGGGGCAGTCTGACAGTGGATCAGGAGCCGCCTAACGACCCCTGGACATCGCTTATGTGGCCCCTGCCTATCTTCTCCTGGCAGTCCTGCTGCCCTGCAAAAGCCAGGCCACCTTTCTCACCTCTGCTCAGCAACTTTGTAGACTGCTGAGGGAGTGCACAGGATCAGCCTGCACGCTGAGTTCTTAGAGAGACAGGGACACTCTCTCAGTTGTTAGTTCTCAGTGCCTTGAAGGCAAGTAATTGCTTTGACTGAAAATGGCTCTTGCAGTTCTCACCAGAGAAAGTCATCCTACTTCATGTCTTAAACGAACTAAATAATTCATAATGTGATTCAGAAAATAAACATTTCTCTACGACAATGAGACCTCACAGGTGTAGTTTTCACTTATTAAATCTAGATTTTTCTGTTTTTTAAAGGTAGAGTCCTTTACATGTAGATTTCCAGTTTTGTGTGTTCTTGATGCTCACGTAATTTGAATCTAGAAGAACTTTTCGAATGAGTATGTTGGATGTGTATGAGAAGAGCCCACCTTGCTTTCTAAATAATGAATGCTTGTGGTGTTACACTGATATTCCATTGATGGGGTATGGTTGTAAAAGGTTACTCTATAAGAAATTTTTATGTTTCTAAAAAAACTCCTAGAACTCCAGACAAAAGTAGTTATTTAATTCACTTCAAGCTGTAGACCATGGTTAAAATTACAGGCTCCTCAAAAGAACATTGTGGCAGCAGAAATTTATGGTCCATGCCTGAAATAGTTCACTATTTTTGAAAACTATAATCGGAAATGAAAAGCTACTACTCTTCATTTTAAAGTAACTGAGATTTTACAGATTGGATATATATTTTCAACTCTGGTTTAAGTGACTATTTAAAGCATGAGGAAAACAAATCGTCATCTTTAACTTTGAGATATTTAGGTCAAAAGAGGAAAAAGTGGCACTTAAGGTATTTTCAAACTCATTACAGGAATAAAGGAAAGCTATTTCAGCACAACAGTTACACTAAAATAGTTGGAATAAATCCAGACATGAGTGAGTATTTTTGTTTGGTTCTAGGAAAAAACAACCAGCTTCAGAGTGTCTTGGTCTTCTTGGAAGAAGGTAGTAGCTAGTGCTAGTAGAAACAGCCCCAGTATTGGTTCTTTCTTCTTGGTTATTTCCATCTAAAAACTGAAGTGCTCCTCAGTAGGGTGTTGTTCAGATGGTAATTATGGAGGCCACAGGGAAATGGGAGATCTGACTGTCTGCTCTTCTGCTTCCCCTGGGGAACTTTACACCAGGGCTCTGTGGGTGGGGTACATGGATGCTTTTATTACAGGTCTTCATTTTTCCTGTAATTATGTCAGATAAAAGGAGGGCTTAAAATCAAGAAAGCCTTATTACATCTCTGATTGAAATCTCTACATGGATGATCTTGTTGTTAGGTGCCATCGAGTCAGTATCCGACTCACAGCGACCCTCTGTACAACAGGAGAAACACTATTGTCAGTGCTTCTCTGCTGTTCATAGGGTTTTCAATGGCAGATTGATTTTTGGGAGGGGGTTGCCAGGTCCTTCTCCCAAGCCTACAGCTTCTGGTGTTCCCAGGCAGTCTCCCATCCAGGTACTAACCAGGCCCGACCCTGCTTAGCTTCCGAGATCTGCCAGGATCCGATGCCACAGGGCTACAGCTGCAGGCTGGATGATCTTACATTTTACTTAACAGGTTTTTTTGTCTTGTTCTGTTTTGTGGTACTTGGGGTTGAACCCAGGGCTTCACGCTTGCATGGTTTGCAAGTGCTGGACCACTGAGCTGCACCCCCAGCCCATTTTTTGTTTACTTTTTTTGAGATAGGGTCTTGCCAAATTATGCAGGCTACCTCTGATCTCAAACTTGTGATCCTCCTGCCTCCACCTCCGCTGGGATTATAGGCATTCACCACTGCACCTGGCTATTAACAGGTTTTGAAACTGGCTTGACAGGTATTTCCTGACTTAAATTCATCTCATGGAGATTAGTTTTGGACATCTTGGAAAGCAGTCAGCACAGCCACCAGTGCCAGTTGTAGGAGGCACATTTTGTTACGAGTGAACAACGCTGTAAAGCTGGGCTAGGATAGCCCACTCAAGGCACCACAGCCTGGGTGGCTCACACAAGGGAGATGGACCGCCCCATGGTTCTGGAGGCTGTGAAGGAGGTCAGGGCATCGCAGGGTTCCTTCCTTCTGAAGGCTGAGAGGACTGTGGGAGCCCTTCCCGCTGGCTGTCCTTGGTGTTCCTTGGTTTACAGTAGTATCCCTGGGGTCCTGGCCCTCGTGTTCACGTGGTGTTGATGTGTGTGTCTCCAGATTCCCCCTTTCTGTAACGGCACCATAACGGATCACAACCCACCTAGTGACTTGTTCTAATGTGCTCATCTCTGAAAACACCCTATTTCCAGGTAAGCTCACATCTGCAGTCCAGGGGTCAGGGCTTCAGCAGGAATTCGGAGGATACATTCACCCTTAACACTGAGCGCACCCTTTCCCCAGCCCCACCTCCACCTGCACCAGCTCCAGTATTGAGAGTATGTGCAGCTTACTGAATAATAAACTTAGTGGGGTGCGGTTTCTGTCCAGAATAACCTCAAAATAGGGAAACCCACATCAGTTTGAAACCAGAGCTCCCTGTGCTAGCCCAGGCCTGCTTCAGGCCTACAATCCTGCTATGGGAATGTTTGGCCTTGTTGGTTGGCCGCCTTCCTTCTTCCACCTCCTCTCCCCTCGCTTCTACTGTCCCTTTTCAGGGTCAAGCCCAGAAAGGCTCAGAGGACACAAGGCAGCCAGGTGTTTGATGGTGGGGTTTTCACGCGCACAGGTGCCTTCTGGATGGCCCTTGGTTCTTCTGGGGAGGTTCCTTCCCTTCTGCACCCTGCTTGCGGTGCTCTGCCCTCTGCTGCTTCCCTCCACCTGTCTGGGCTGTGCATGTGCTCTTGGGAAGCTGTCTTCTAAGGCAGCCCCATGCTGGTTGTCTTCTGTGAGTTCTGGTTGGCTCTTGAGAAACAAGAACCTTTGCTGCAGGGGAAGTGGAGCCTTCAGCTGTGCTAGTGGGCACATGAGACTCGGATACAGCATCTCAGCCTCGGGTTTGACTCCGACCCTCAGTGCCCAGCTCTTCAGGGAGTTAGTCTCCTGATGGCTTTCCCCGCCTGATGGGGAGTGGGGGCCAGTGTTCTGCTCGGCGCCCCCCACAGGCAGAGGTGGGCGTGCATGTCCTCCAGCAGCACAGTGCTCTTGGACATTGTCAGCCTCAGCTTCTCAGAGGCCAGGGGAGCCCAGATGCTCAGACAGGCAGAATAAGACAGTGTTTCTCCTTTGTTTAAGCTGTGCCCAGATGGTTTGCTGTGGTGACTTCTCTAGGCAGGTGTTAACGTGGCTCCTCCCTGAAGATACCAGTCTCGGAACAGTGAAGTAAAGGTCAGATTTGATGTGGTTATCATTCATAGAGGAAGACAAATGACTGTGTATTTACATTTCAGAACAAGGGAACCGGATCACCAGGCATGAGTTCTAACTTTGAAGAGAACATTTTTACATTGCAGTTTATGCACCTAAAAATCTTGAACCGGTTTAATACAAAACGTCTTTGAGTGTTCTACCAATTTTTAGAAAGTTGCAGCTACTTAGTTACTTCTCTAACACACCTGGTTTTTCTTAGTAGAGCACTAAACGGTTACAGCTCCCCATCTGTGCCAGTGTGTGTCTTTCTAAAGAATGGCATCTTAGGCAGAGGGAAGGACTGCTCCTGAGAGTGTGGCATCTGTGAGCCGCTTTGCGTTTATTTCGCTCTGCGGAGATCTTTCTGTTGAAAGATAGGATATAAAGGCTGCTATTTGCTGTGTTTAATTTTATCACAATAGAATTCACTCAGCAGTAAGTTGAATCCAGGGCCTCACACATGCTAGGTGAGCACTGTACCATTGTGTTGTGCCCCTGATCCCTATTTTGTTTTTTATTTTGAGAAAGCATCTCTGTAAGTTATGCAGGCTGCCTCTGGCCTCAAACTTGGAATCGTTCTGCCTCAGCCTCCTGAGTTGCAACCATGCACCATGGCCTGAAATGTGATTATTGTAATGCTAAAGTGTATTACCCTGCAGCCAGACCACTGTGGGTCCAATCCACCAGATCTCAGAAGCTAAACAGGGTGGGGCCTGGTTAGTCCTTGGATGGGAGAACACCTGGGAACACCAGGTGCTGTAGGCTTGGGAGAAGGACCCGGCAACTCACTTGCAATAGACAATCAGCCATCGAAAACCCTATGAGTAGCAGAGAAGCACTGACAGTAGTATTTCACCTGTTGTACCTAGGGTCGCTATGAGTCAGACACTGACTTGACAGCACCTAACGACAACAAGGTGTATTACTACATCTTTATAGAGCATTCATAATTGAATAAAAGATTAGTGCAAGTATGGTAACCTGGATAGGTAAAATTTGTGAAGTATAAAAGCATTAATTCCCTTGACCTCTTTAAAAACTAGTACTCAGTGGAAGAGAATACAGTTGAAACCCAAAGTTGAGAAAATGTGGTAGGAATCTTAATAAAAGCTGATCTGCAGAAAAGCAGTGCTGTTAAGTCCAGCCTCCACAGTTGGGTTGAAAATAAATATTGAAATCATTCAAGAATAATGCCAAGAGAGTTCTGGAGAACAGAATAATAATATATGGAGTAACAGGGTGGTACAGGGCACCTGAGGGCATTGGTGCTGAGGAGGGAAAGAAGGCAGACCCAGTGGGGAATTGTTTCCACCTTCACTATTTGGACATAAAGAATAAAATGGGAGCATATAAACAACAAAGGAAACCAATAAACCTGAAAATAAACTTGGAGGGTTAGAAAGGGAATACAGAAACGAACTGCATCATATTACAGGGGCAAAGATGTAGTAAAAGTTTTCACTCCCTTGTTAGGTGCCATCGAGTCAGGTACAACTCGTAGCGACACTCATAGGTTTTCAGTGGTTGTTTCAGGATTGCCACATCCTTCTCCCATTTTTCCACTTTTGGGAATCGAATTCAGGACCTCAGAGACTGCAGAGCAACACTCTACCAACTGAGCTAAATCCCAGCCCCTTTGACACTCTAGATAGCATATACTCAATTACAATAACCTAAGTAACTATAATTGTAAATAATAATGAGGTTGTGAACTTTCACAGCAGATACACTATGAAATATTATCAATATAGAAAGCTTTGCTTTTGGTCATAGGGCATATTTTATATCCTCCTCCACCGCCAAAGGGAAACCTTTACTGAATGTGAAATAAATGGGTTTTTATTGTTAGTTTTGTTTAAGCAGTATTGACATGATCATTACCTGCTTTTTTGTGGACATAATACTACTTTATACTAAAAAATAAAGTTTCAGGTATGATCTGAGGTGGTGGTTAAATAATCACTGATTCTGTTACATAAAATTGGCTTTCAGGCCGGGCACTGTGGCTCACGCCTGTAATTCCAGCGGCTTGGGAGGCGGAGACAGGAGGATCACAAGTTCGAGACCAGAGGCAGTCTGCATAACTTAGCAAGACCCTGTCTCAAAAAGTAGGAAAAAAAAAAAAAAAAAAAAAACGGGCTGGGGCACAGCTCAGTGGTCCAGCACTTGCAAAGCATGCAGGCGCGAGGTCCTGGGTTCAACCCCCAGTACCAAAAAAAAAAAAAAAAAAATTGGCTTGCAGACTTTAAGACCTTTCAGAAATATATCCTTCTAACTTTGGGAAATTATCAGTATGAAATTTCCATCTAGTTGTGATATTTCATTTTGTAATAATACATTGCAGGAAGTGGTTTTAACCTGTACAATGAATAACACGTTCACATCCGATGGGGGGATTAGAAATAAGCAGCTACTGATTGTCCTCAGAGTTCTTTAAAAAAAATGTGACAGAGAAACGTGAAGTTTCAGAACTCCTTTTATGTTTGTTTATTCATCTAATCAGCAAATACCTATTGAAAACCTATCATGCAATATGAAATCTGATAAGATGTTCATTCACAGAGATAATCAAGACACTGACCTTTCCATGAAGGAACTTGGTCTTTTATCTAAATTTGGGCCTGCCTTCTGTTGAGTAGTAGTTTGAATGTAATACGCAGTATCCCTGGGCTAACTATCTTTCCTGCTGCTGTACTTTAGACTTTGTGGCCCATGTGTGACCATGAAAGTAACAGCATAGTGGGATCTTTTCCCTGAATTACAACAGCTTTAATACTTCTTTCTTGGCATTCTTGCAGAGAGCATCACCCAGCCTGTGTCTCTCGCCCATACAAGTGCATCAGACAGCAGCACCGTGAAGCCATCAGCAACTTTAGTTTCACTGATCTCAAGCAACGTGACGATTGTCACCACCAAACCCATGACTTCTAAAATGTTAACTCCAGCGGTCTCAACAAATACGACTTCTGCCACTTTCAAGTCTACACCGAAAGCAACAAGTGTTTCCCAGAACATAACCCAGACATCAACATCCATGACAGCAGCCCACAACAGTTTGCTGACGTCTCTGACAAGTATGTGTTAAACTGGGCCTGTTTCCTATGCTGCAGATAAGTTGTTAAATGCCACATTTGGGTCATTGCATTCTGCAAAAATGCAGAAACGTTCTGTGCCTGAATATCTCCCTCTGCACTTCGGTGTTCTTAACACAGAAATCCAGAAAGTTTAGGTTAATTACATTAAACAAGAAGAAAACTCTAATGCCAGTTTTGTTTTGTTTTCTCCTAGTCACAGCAACTATTCATTCTAAAGAAAATAAAGGATCAAAATTCGATACTGGCAGCTTTGTTGGTGGCATTATATTAACACTGGGAGTTTTATCTATTCTTTACATTGGATGCAAAATGTATTATTCAAGAAGAGGCATTCGGTACAGAACCATGTAAGTTGGGATGGACCATTTCTGCACATCTTTAGCAAAATGTCAGTCAGGCCAGGGTTCATCTCAAGGACAGATTGATGTTCCTGTTATTCACCTCTGCCCAAAGTAAATTATTTATATGCCGGGTTGGGATTGTGTTTGTTTGCAAATGAAATTTGATGTATGTACCTATTAAAAAAAGTTTGGGGTCAGGGTCAAACTTTTTTTTTTTTTTAAATCTGAGTCTACTCTTTTTACTTGCTTAAACCACTAATTATAAGAAATGCCAGGCTGGGTGTGGTGGGTTGTTGTTGTTGTTGTTGTTAGGCGCCATTGAGTCGGTATCCAACTCGTAGCGACCCTGCATACAATAGGCAAAACACTATTGTCGGTGCTTCTCTACTGTTCATAGGGTTTTCAATGGCAGATTGATTTTGGGGAGTAGGTTGCCGGGTCTGTCTCCCAAACCTACAGCACCTGGTGTTCCCAAGTCATCTCCCATCCAAGTACTAACCAGGCCCGACCCTGCTTAGCTTCTGAGATCTGACAGGATTGGATGCCATAGGGCTAGGGCTGCAGGCAGGTGTGGTGGTGTGCACCTGTAATCCTAGCAGTGGGGCGGCTGAGGCAGGGGGATCCACACTAGTTCGAGGACAGTCTGGGCTATACACAGCAAGACCCTATCTCAAAAAAACAACAAAGGAATTTTTTTTTAAATGCCATATTAGTTTGCATCAGCTTATTGACCTAGTATGTCTGTCTTGTGTCTACTATGGTACTAAAGAGTATTCTTGATTAAAAACATGGTTTTTACTTTTATGACAGACACAAACTAAAATTCTTACAGCCTAATTTTCCTGGATGATTTAAATGGTTAATATAAGTAATACATTCAGTACAGTAAAACTATCTTTTTAATAGATGAGCATTAACAAGAAGATCCAGTCAACAAACTATTTCTAATAGTTCTGTAGGTCTTACGGTTTTGGAGTCTAATAGTTGTAGAGTGTTTTTGTGTTTGTTTTTGTGGTGCTGGGGAGCAAACCCAGGGCATTGCATATACTAGGCAAGCACTCTACTACTTAACTCCACTCCCAGCCCCCTCCTTTCACTGTTTTCATTTGAGTCCTATGTGTTTGTTGTCTTAGTTCAAGCTGCTGTAACAGACTGGGTGCTTAAACAACAAACCTTTATTTCTCATAGGTTAGGAGGCTCAAAGTCCAATGCCGAGGGCCCTCCACTGACTTCGCATTATATTCTCTCATTCTCTAGCTCTGACATAGGGTGGTTCTCATCTTAAAAAGGGTTATGATAGCGACCTGGTGAAGAGAGATGTGAGTGTAGGTCTGACTGCCTTAACCACTACACTTTACCAGATGCACACAATCTTATACCAAGCAATGACAATTCTGATTGTGATGTGGAAACTGTTCTACCATTACTTTCCTAATAAATGTGAACATATTTGTAGTTTTGACACAAATATAAAATGAAGTAATTTTTGCTTTTCATATATTGCAGTGATGAACACGATGCCATCATATAAGGAATTAAGAAACTCCAAGGACCAAGGGAACAAGACTGCTGCCCTATCAATCAGTTTTGGTTTATTATTAGTTTAAAACAATATTCTCAAAAGTATAAGCAGGCCATCCATATAATGTACAATGGGTTACATAACTATGAAGATTCCTCATCATTGCTAAACGTAGAAAGGGCTTGGTTTGGGATAAATGAATATTTGAAGATGAGTGATACTCTATACAGTGATCATATCCATTTGCAGAAAATACATCGGAAAACAAGTCCTATTTCATTTTTTCTTGTGGCATTGGTCACAGAGGACAGTACTTGAAAGATGTCCTCACTGCAGGGCAGGGTGCCCTCTAAGCTTGTCGCCATGGAGCTCAGTACAGCAACCATAGTTGTCAGTGTCTTTGTCACTCTCAGAGACCTTCATTGCTTTCCCAAGCTAGACACATACTTAGTGACTAATGCCACACAGCAGAAATTATAATTGAGTAGACCAGGTCTGAAGCATAATTGAAGAAAGCATCAACATTTTGTTTTAGTCTAGTAGTTGGTCTAGAAATGGTATATACACTCCCCCCAACATAAAATCTTCAAATAAACCCCCAAACAATCCTATGCTTTGCCCTATAGAGACCCACTGGAGTATTAGAGAGTATGTGTTTTTATTAATAACTTCTTTTGAGCTTTCAGGGTTTTTTTTTCCCTCTGTGTAATATAAGCAGACTACAATGTTTAACATGTTTTAAAGACTGACTTGTTAGACTGGCTTTATGGGGGAGGGCTCCTAGCAGTTAGATTATTTGCCACTGTGAATATTGACACCACTGGAAATTGCTTTTATTGCATACTTGTCAATTTTAATTTCATATTCAATGAATATTAAGAAATGTAGAGCTGCTTGCAATTTCTAGAAATTTTTAATGAAATGTAAAAACATCTAACTTTGAAAAAAAATCATATGATTTCTGAAACAATACTTAGAATTCCTTGTTATCAGAACTATGGACTAATGCTGTGTATGAAGCCAGGGATTGTGAGGGACGCAGGGTGAAAATGCTGCATTTTCATACACTGTCGACTTGAGATTCGGGGAGATGACATTTTTATACTTCAGAAAAAAATGTATTTTGCAGTAAATTCCTACTTTGGATAGGAAATTTCTTATTTGGGTATTCCCCTAGACCACTCCTCCTCCCCTGCGGAAGAGGAGTTCCCTTCAGGTGCACTACGTAGAGAGAAGGCACAGTACTATAGAAACACCAGTGTTAGCCAGTGTATTTTGGAGTGTTTAATTTTAGAGCTTATATTCCAGCACTCAAACTCAGGGTCAGGCTTTAACAAAAGAGGTTATTTAGTCACTAAATACTAAGATAATACTTGTATCTCGAGGGCCAAAGTTAAGTCACACCAATTGCTGAAAGTCAAAAAATAAGCTAAAATGTCCTAATGAATATGTACCTATGTTCAGTAGAAGCATGACTGGTGCCATCAGTTTTTGGTTTGCAGAGGATACCACCTATCAAGAATTTTGGTGTAAAAGCATCTGTGCATTATGTATGGCCAACTGATGTGATGAATATGGATGGTAAAAATTACCCAAAATACAGATATACTCCAATCTCTGTGACATGCGCAGTATTGGGGAAATTTCATGTAAAATGGTGAGTCTGAAAAGAAATGTGGGTTGATGGGTAAGCTGTATGCTACTAATTAGGCTTTCACTGGTCGTGCAGCCACTGCTTTCATTTCTTTGCAGAGTAAAGATACACTTTATAGCTCTGAGGGCCTTTTAGGTTTAACTTGTTTTGTCTCCTACATTCTTGGTATTTCAGCACAGGCTTGAAGTTTTTCTTAAATACTTGTTTCCTTAGCACTTTGAAGCTAGAAAACCACTTCTAAAGTATTAACTGTCAGTATTTGCCTTGAAACTTTCCTCTACTGTTTGGGTTGGAAATAATGTAGTTGTGTCTTTTCTATGTGTATAATTTTACCTTCAAACACCAGTTTTTTGCCTGCAGAAACTGAAGGAAACAGTGCAAAACACCACTTTAGAACACATTACCTAAGCATAACTCTGTCTTCCTTACTATGTTTACTTAAGCAAATGCTCAATTTTCTTTGCATTCCTTGAGAATGTATTTACTTGAAGACAAAAACAATTGAGATGTATATCTAAATATCAGGCAGAAGCCACTAGGATTTTAGAACTTCCTTGGATAATACATAAAAAGGAATAATTCAAATACAGACTTGGC